>JAXCMG010000163.1:223698-255257 GCA_034642415.1 Podarcis siculus
AGAACAGAAATCGTGCTCCAGTGGCGTGACAGCAGCAGGAGGCCCCATTAGCTAAAGTGGTGCTTCAGGTTAAGAACAGTTTCAGGTAAGTACGGACCTCCGGAACAAATTAAGTACTTAACCCAAGGTACCACTGTAATTAAAAATAGCAGCTGGAACGGCTGGAAGTCAAGTCACTTGGTGGGTGTCCGTGTGGGGTAGGTATGTTGTAGGTATGTTGATATGTATAGTATAGGTAGATATTATATAGAGTAATGTAGGTATGTTTTATGTTATGAAAATAAGGTAGTGTGTTGTGTACGTGTATTGTGTAAATGTATGTGTTTTATATGTTAATAAAATAAAATAAAAAATATATCAGAACAGTTTGTTTGTGTGTTTTGTTACATTTATATACCACCTTTATCTTCCAAGGATCTCAAGGTGGTTCTCCTCCTCCCCATTTCATCTTCACAACCACCCTGTGAGGTAGGTTAGGCTAAGAGGTGGTGATTGGCTCAACGTTACATAGTGAGCTTCATGGCTGAGCGGGGATTTGAACCCTGTTCTCCTAGGTCCTCTAGTCCAGCATTCTATCCATTAAGCCACGCATTGTTGTTGTTTAGTCGTTTAGGCCGTGTCCGACTCTTTGTGACCCTTTGTCTTTTCCAGGGAGTCTTCTCTTCTCATGAGGTGGTCAAAGTATTGGAGCCTCAGCTTCACGCATAAACCCATACAATTAAAAAAAACCATATCAACATTTTATATTGCAAACATACATTCCACTTAGTCTAAGTAAGGTTTGTAAATTAACAAAAATCATTGTTCAGTTTCTATATCGGTCTTTTGACTTATCATGTGCTCATTCCATTATCCCATTGTAAGGCAGTCTCATAGTACAGTTCAATATCTGGCATAGCCAAACCTTCTTTTCCTAGCATTTAGCGTAGCATCACTTAGCCTTCCGATTCTCCTATGAAGAGCCTAACAAAAACCTGTCTGGACAGGCTTTTATACTTGAACAAGTTAGCAGAGCTAAAGAAACTTGTTCCGCAGGCTTCTTGCCAGCATAAAGTAAGTGATATAGCTTGTTAAGAGCAGCTATGTGGAATCTTTGCATTTCCGCATGGTAGAGTTCAGTCCTTGTGGGATTCATTATTCATTGCTTTCTGTTGGTAAAATTGTCACCGTCCCACTGAAATTAAGCATTCCATTTTGTAGATCGGGGGGGGGGGAGGGAGGTTGAGTATAGTAATTTAATTCACTGAAATTGTAAACGCAAATTGTAAATTTGATTGGTCGGTAATGGAATTATTATTATTGCTATTATTATTGGTTTTTCAGTTATGCTTTATTATACCTACTTACAGCTGTACAACATAAACTAAAATTCCAAAGTAAAGGGACCCCTGACCATTAGGTCCAGTCGTGGCGGACTCTGGGGTTGCGGCGCTCATCTCGCTTTATTGGCTGAGGGAGCCGGCGTAAGGCTTCCGGGTCATGTGGCCAGCATGACTAAGCCGATTCTAGCGAACCAGAGCAGCGCACGGAAACGCCGTTTACCTCCCCGCTGGAGCGGTACCTATTTATCTACTTTTGATGTGCTTTCGAACTGCTAGGTTGGCAGGAGCAGGGACCGAGCAACGGGAGCTCACTCCATCATGGGGATTCGAACCGCCGACCTTCTGATCGGCAAGTCCTAGGCTCGGCAGCGCCACCTGAGTCCCCCCCCAAAAAACCTTGTTACCAATAAACTAATACATTAAAAAACACAAAAAACCAAACATTTTGACAATCAATTTTCTTCCAAAGAACGGAATTCTAGAGTTCTTGTGCAACTGGCTAACACTGGTCACAGGGGAGGTATCTAATGAAGGAGAGACTCCATTTTATTTGAAGCAGTATGACGGTGTTTTAGAATCCACTGTGAACACTGCTAAGTTGAATGGAGTGTTGGAGTGCTTCTTCTCTGCTTGAAAGAGAGTGAATGTGCTGGTCCTGAGGGTTAACTGTGCGGCGAGGTCTGAGTCCAGTCTGAGTTCGAGGGTGTGCTATGGAGGCAGTCCGTCAAAGCTGAAGTGGGGTCCAAGGCAGGGAGTCGGGTGAGGTCAGGAACTCTGGCAGGATAGCAGGACAGGGTGCAGGCAGGAACAGGCTACCAACAATGTTGCTCCTGCAACCTGGGACTGGTTGGCTTTTATCTGCCCCTAGGCATAGGGCGGCCCCCGTCCACAGGTGACTCGCCTCTCCTGACCTGGAGGCGAGCACACCTCCTGTGGGAACTTAGTTCCCTCCGCCTCTCTGCCCTGAGCCTCTGCAGCTTAGGAGAGGCTGGAGGGTTACTGGACCCAGAGGCAACCTCAGCTTCCCGTGACGGGGCTGAGAGTGGAGCACCTGCAGGCAATGGGTCCTACATCGTCTCAGGAGCCAGAGCAGACTCAGCTGAAGCCTGCACCTGAGGATCCAGCACAGGTGAGGACCCTTCAGGCTCAAGCCCCAGCCCCGGCTCAGCTGGTTCTGGAGGCGGGGAATCCTGTGCAGGCTGGGACTCCTCAGGTTCAGCCTCCAAGTCCGAATCCCAGGCCATCACAGTGAAGCTGCAGGGGAAGGCAAAAGTGGAAATCTCTCATGGCGGTTGCAAGGCATAGCCTATTTTAGATACAGAAGGCTGAGCGTTGAGCTCTGGAAAGAGAGAAAAATAGTTAGCCCCAAAATAGAAAATGAGTGAGGTCCCAACCAAAGAAGAATGGCAACTTAAGTTATAAAAGTTATCTTAAACACCCTCGTACCTGTAGGACCGCCTCTCCTGGTACGCCCCATGGAGGACCTCACAGTCTGCAAATAATAACACCTTGGAGATCCCAAGCCTCAGAGAGATTAGGCTGGCCTCGACCAGGGCCAGGGCCTTTTTGGCCTTGGCCCCTGTCTGGTGGAACGCTCTGTCACAAGAGATCAGGGCCCTGAGGGATCTGACATCTTTCCACAGGGCCTGCAAGATGGAGTTGTTCCACCAGGTCTTTGGTCAGGGCTCAGCCTGACTCCCCTTTTCTTTTTGTATAGGAACTAATATGGAAGAGGCCTCCCAGCATTCTAACAGGCCCATATAAGATCAGCGTAAACAGCTGGGCCGATGAGCACTTACAGTTACCAACCCTAACCCTGCAGAAAGCCATCTAATTAGACTTTAATTTTATTTTGACCTGTTTTTAGGAGGTCATTTAATTATTGTTTGATTTTATACTAGTGTTATATATCTGATGTTAGCCGCCCTGAGCCCGACTTTGGCCGGGGAGGGCAGGATACAAATAGAAGTTTATTATTATTATTTCATTATAAATTGTTTCCCAATAGTTTTTGATTATTTTGCAATTCCACCACATGTGGTAAAACGTGCCCTCCTTCTCTTTACATGTGATCTCTCATTCATTGGAGGTTTTTAAGCAGAGGTTGAATGGCCATCTGTCATGGATGCTTTAGATGAGATTGCTGCATTGCAGGGGGTTGGACTAGATTGCCCTGAGAACCCCTTCCAAATCTACAATTCTTTTATTTTGGCATACTCTTTTTATATAAATAAATTGTTATTGGTTTTTTTTTAACATATCATTTTCAACAGCAATTAAACATATTTTTACATCTTATTCAATTTTTTTGACTTCCATCAGTCCTGTCTGAAAATTTTCCAATCTAATCTCTTAGTATACATTTCTTATTTTCTCTGTTACAGTCATACCTCGGGTTGAATGTGCTTCGGGTTGCGAGCGTTTGAGTTGCGCTCTGCGGCAACCCGGAAATAACGGTGCGCGTTACTTCCAGGTTTCGCCGTTTGCGCATGCGCAGTCGCTCAAAATGACATCACGCGCAAGCGCAGAAGTGGCGAAAAACAACGAGCGCATGTGCAGCCGTGCCATCGCTAGTTACGTTTGCTTCTGGATGCAAACGGGGCTCCGGAACGGATCCCGTTCGTATCCAGAGGTACCACTGTACATTTAAAACTCATAACCAATATCTCTACAGTGGTACCTCAGGTTAAGTACTTAATTCATTCCAGAGGTCTGTACTTAACCTGAAACTGTTCAAAACCTGAAGCACCACTTTAGCTAATGGGGCTTCCTGCTGCTGCTGCCGCGCCGCCGGAGCCCGATTTCTGTTCTCATCCTGAAGCAAAGTTCTTAACCTGAAGCACTATTTATGGGTTAGCAGAGTCTGTAACCTGAAGCGTATGTAACCTGAAGCGTATGTAACCTGAGGTACCACTGTATTCTTTATCTACTTTGCAGCACTTCATATATTCCTCCTTACAAAACTTCTTGCAGTCCTACCAGCGTAATTTGTTGGTTACAATTGCTTTTCAAATAGTTCATATACTTCTTCCAATCATCTGTAAAACTCTGGTCCCACAGGTTTCGAATCCTTCATTTTGTCCAATTCTGCATAGTCCATTATTTTCGTCTGCCATTCTTCTTTCGTCAGAATTTCTTCTTGTTTCCATTTCTGGGCTAACAATCCTCTTGCCGCAGTTGTTGCATGTAAAAACAATTTAACATCTTGCCTATTAATGTCCTGACCTATAATATATTCTGGCATACTCTTACCCTTGTTGTTCTTTTACAGCAGGCAGCGTACATGCACCAAATAATCTACCTTCAATATGGTGGGCAGAGCTACGCTCACTTTAACAACCAATAGGAACAACAGAAAATGATCACGCACGTCTCCCAGATTTTAAAGTGGTCTTCCTCTGGTGAATCACTCTGTTTTGCATTGGGGGGTAGCCTTGTAAACATGGGAAAGTTCCTGCTTATACAGATTTAGCCTGTTGCCGCCGGTCTCCAGATGTTAAACATCTGAGCTTGGAATAGACATAAGCATTTGCAAGATGCAACACTCTCCATGATCACAGATGTATTGGGGATTGAACAACCCAGCATTTCACAAAATGCAATAGGCAAGGTTTTTCTTTTCCTTTTAAAAAGTTTTTATTTATACTTCTCAAGTTCATTCGTTTCATTAGTTTTACAATCAATTCAACATTTCAAAGTTTGACTTCCTTCCCCCTCTTTCTGCGGTTCCTTCAATTTATTTTTTAATATCTTCTGCATATCCAAAGTCATTTAATTTGCTCATTTAATTGCCTACTTTAAATATATACTCTTAGGAAAGTGCAGGTTATTACAATATTTTTATCTGTAACTATTCACTAAACCATTTCCATTATTTTATCTTGATTTATTTGTTATCTTGATTTCTTATTCTTCCTGTAAGTTTCGCCATTTCTGCATGTTCCATAAGTTTTTGTATCCATTCTTCCTTTGTTGGGACTTCTGCTTCTTTCCATTTTTGGGCAAATAGCATTCTTGCTGCTGCAGCAGCAGCATACGTAAATAAATTTCTTTACAATTTAAGTAGTTCTGCCCCTATAATTCCCAAAAGAAAAGCTTCTGTTTTGGGGGTGTTTTTGTTTTTAAGAAAAAACAAAAGCTATTTTGAACATCCCTTTCAATTCATTGTATATGATTTTGGCAAGGTTTATTTTTGAACCGTTATTGTTCTGGTAAATGAAGGGTGGAGAATTGGATCTGGCCAAAGACTGGATTTGTAACACCCCCATGGGCCAACTTTGACAGATGAAAGCAGTCATTACAATCAGCTCCTCTGAAGTCCATCTGCAGGCCTGGTGTGATGGCCTGGGATTCGGACTCGGATGCTGAACCTGAGGGATCCCAGCCTGCACAGGATTCCCCGCCTCCAGAACCAGCTGAGCTGGGGCATGAGCCTGAAGGGTCCTCACCTGTGCTGGATCCTCAGGTGCAGGCTTCAGCTGAGTCTGCTCTGGCTCCCGAGGTGATGGATGTTAAGTTGTGGGTGAACATATCAGACGACACAGCGATTCTTCAAACAGCTCTTGTTTATTCACAGGCCAGAACAGAACTGAACTGAAGGGTTCAGTCAGCCTGCTTATATAGAGCTCCAGTACAATGTAACTGTAACAATTTTCTAAAACTATCCAATCACTGAACATCACTTTCGATCCCTTATTTGCATAACTATCTACAGTATCCCCCTGCTGGCCCAGGGTGATAACTTCAGTTCCTAACAATGGAGGACCCATTGCCTGCAGGTGCTCCACTCTCAGCCCGTCAGAGGAAGCTGAGGTTGCCTCTGGGTCCAGGTAACCCTCCAGCCTCTCCTGAGCTGCAGGGGCTCAGGGCAGAGAGGCGGAGAGAACTAAGTTCCCGCAGGAGGAGTGCTCGCCTCCAGGTCAGGAGAGGCGAGTCACCAGAGGATCGGGGTGCCCTATGCCTCGGGGCAGATAAAAGCCGGCCAGCCCCAGTCCCAAGCTGCGGGAGCAACATTGTTGGTTGCTAGTTCCTGCCTCAGCTCCTGACCCACCCTGGCTCCCTGCTTGCATGCCTGTTCCTGCCTTCACCTGACTCCCTGCCCTGCACCCAGCTTCAGCTACTACGGACTGCCTCCACGTTGCGCCTTTGACCATGGACCGGACTTGGACCTTGGCTCAGGTAACCCACGGGACCAGCACATGTGGTTTGGATTCAAACTGCACCTGCAAATGGACAAAGCAGAACTTGTTGACAGCACAGATCAGTTGATTGGCGCTGGCAGTGAGCTCCCTTGGCTACAATGGAGAATTCCAAATGGGCAGCTCCTTGATGCAGCCGATACAAATGGAGCTTTCTATCAAGGAGCCCCATTTTGTTTGTTTGCATGCATGGGTGGTATGAATCCAAACCACCACTGCAAAGGGATTTGCTGTAATTAAGTGGGGAGTTACTTAATGCAGCTCATCCTTGCATGTCGAGGTCCCCAAGCCACCCCCTAAATAAATCACAATTCACACAGAAATTTTTGTTTAAGGTTTTTGTCATAATTTTGGCCACAACTTTATTAAAATACATAATGTGAGTGGTTGCTTAGGCATTGGTTACGACTATCTGTCCCCCCGCCTGGGGACAGAACTGACTTCCGGATTCCAGCAAAAGCCAGTAAGGGAAAACAATACAGTGGTACCTTTGGTTACATACGCTTCAGGTTACAGACTCCGCTAACCCAGAAATGGTACCTTGGGTTAAGAAGTTTGCTTCAGGATGAGAACAGAAATCGTGCTCCTACAGCGTGGCAGCAGCACGAGACCCCATTAGCTAAAGTGGTCCTTCAGGTTAAGAACAGTTTCAGGTTAAGAACAGAACTCCGGAATGAATTAAGTACTTAACCCGAGGTACCACTGTATTGGGGAGAGAACGGGGCTTGACACCATACCGTCACCCCTCCCTGCATGCTCCCAGGGGCTTGCACGGCCCTAGCCCCTTGTCGGGGATACGGACAACAGCATGGCAAACCCCTGGATTCCTTTCACGTAATTCCCTTGCAGCAGCAGCATTGGAGGGGCAGGCACAGCCAACCCTTACCAACCAAATTTTAACCAACGCCTAACCACAACCTTACAAGTTGTGACGATTTGCTACGCAGTAGGCAAAACCCAAATGGCACCAGCCAATCTGCCAAATGGACAAAATTCCTACCAGGCCCCTGCCCCCAAAGCAGGCGACCCCATGACAGGCATAGCAAGGTCAAACGCAACAGCCCTAAATTAGGGAGGGTGGGTGGGCGATCCGATGCATGCAGCAAAAGAGATTGAAAAAAGCTGCGTGCCAAGAATACATAACCTTCGGGCCATTCCTCTAAATGGTAACATCAAAATCTGCCCAACAACCCAAATTGGCCCAATCACAATCATGGCCATCCAAACGGTCCCGCCCAGTAACCAAGAGGTGGTATCCTTTTAGACCCCACCGCAACACGTGCTCTTCATGAAGAACACGCTTTGTATGATCACCGGGGGGGGGGGGGTAAAAGTGATTTCTCCTTTGAAATTGGTGCAGGACACAGAATTGCAGCAAGTATAAAACAAAGGAAGGGGGAATTAGCAGCAGAACAAATATAAATTTGCATTTTGTGGACCACATCTTTAAATCTGGCATGAGAAACAACATTGTACATATGAGCAGGAAAGCTCCAAAACCACAAGGTGGTGTTCTCAATGTTCTGTGGCAAGCTGGTCCATCAATCTGAAAAGTTCTTAAATCAGAAGCAGAATTGGAGCGAGTACCGGCAGTGGATTCAGTTCTGTTTCCCCACTGAAAAGGCACAGCAGGTAACCACAGGAAATCTGTTGTGCATCTCTCTCCATAGCTACACCCAGACAATGTTCCTCTTAATGTTGCATGAGCTCATCTACAAATAAAAATGTAGTAAGGCTGCCATATGGTCTGGCTCTCTATATGCAACATAATAAATTAAGATTTGCTTTTGTTCTTTTTTTAAGTACAATTTTACAGCTTGAACAATGAAGGAAGATTGAAGAGACCTGTGTTCTGGAAAGCTGGATTTGTGTGTGAGGGACATATGAACAGTATAAGCTAAACAAGCTATAGCTTAGGGCCCCACTCACTTGGGGCCCCCCAAAAAATATAAAGGAAAAAAACTGGATGTACATTTCCAAAACAGAAGATAAAAAAATAAAAATAAAACCTACATACAGCATCAGTGTTTTGTGTTGCGTAGGCTCCTATTGATGTAAGTAATGGGCCCCACCTGCTAGTCTGTTCCCTAAAACATCACTGGTTTGCTCATTTCTATATATAGGGTGCCTACATTCTGCATGGACTGGTGGCATGGCAACATGTGCAAATGGCTTTAGATACCTATTAGGTCCATAAATTCCATCTAGCATATATTCAACACAAAAACCAGAGCATGGGCCAGCTACAGCATCTCTTGCCTTCAGGCTGTCAACAGTTGCAAAACCCTTTCTCTGGTAACTCCCATGGAGGTAACACAGTTTATCAGATCTTTATATAATTGATTTAATGCGTCATTCCCCAATACAAGTACCTTATACAGGGTATAAAATCGGGAGCTGCTCCCTGTACTGCCTGCTGCAACACCAATGAGAGGTGCTTAAGGTAAAGGTAAAGGGACCCCTGACCATTAGGTCCAGTCGTGACCGACTCTGGGGTTACGGCACTCATCTCGCTTTATTGGCCGAGGGAGCCGGCCTACAGCTTCCGGGTCATGTGGCCAGCAAGACAAAGCCACTTCTGGCGAACCAGAGCAGCGCACAAAACGCCGTTTACCTTCCCGCTAGAGCGGTACCTATTTATCTACTTGTGCTTTGACGTGCTTTCGAACTGCTAGGTTAGCAGGAGCAGGGACCGAGCAACGGGAGCTCACCTTGTCGCGGGGATTTGAACTGCTAGGTTGGCAGGAGCAGGGACCAAGTAACGGAGGTCACCCTGTTACGGGGATTCGAACTGCCGACCTTCTGATCGGCAAGTCCTAGGCTCTGTGGTTTAACCCACAGCGCCACCCGTGTCCCTACGAGAGGAGCTTACTTTGAACCAAATAATAAAGACATGTTGTACCCTCAAGAAAAAAATACTCAAGAGAATCTCTAAAGATCAGCTTGTAAACAGACACATGCGAGGACCAATAATACATTCTCAAACCCTGTGATAATAATTCTAGCAAAAGAACATATAGGTGACCATTTCCACCATAGTCCCATTATAAGGGCAACCAGTGCTTTTTTTCTGGGGGGACACAGGGCTACACATACCCCTAAACATTTTTGTGAATCTTTGTACTTTTGTCCATTTACTGTATTTATTTTCCCCCATTTGAGCTATAAAATGGTGCTTTTCTTGAGTCAAAATGAGAGTACCCCTAAACATTTTTAAAGAAAAAAAAAGCTGTGAGAACAACATCTGAAGGAACTCCAGCAGCAAATTTACAACCTAGAAGGTTTAAAGTTAAACCATTAAAATGGGCCAATATAATGGCTTCTCTGTATTTAGGTACGGATTAAAAAACATTAAGACATATATTCAAGAGTAGACCCAAGCCACGCCCTGTGACTGCCAAATATGACCCATTGGTTAGTGTGTTTAGCTTCTGCAAATCCCTTGTTTTAATTTTCTCTTTAGCTATACAGTGGTACCTCAGGTTAAGTACTTAATTCGTTCCGGAGGTCCATTCTTAACCTGAAACTGTTCTTAACCTGAAGCACCACTTTAGCTAATGGGGCCTCCTGCTGCTGCCACGCCGCAGGAACACAATTTCTGTTCTCATCCTGAAGCAAAGTTCTTAACCCGAGGTACCATTTCTGGGTTAGCGGAGTCTGTAACCTGAAGCGTATGTAACCCGAGGTACCACTGTACATTTAGCTTGCTTCAAATCCACCGACCACAAACAACAGGGAAAGGAAGCAAGGCATTTCTCCCTGTTAACTCTTTTACATGTAGACACTTAAGAGCCTTCCAAGTCCCAGTGACTTGGAGGCGGCAGGAGAATAAATTCAGAGCCAATAATTAAGATATATCTGGGCCAAATAAACTTATATATGGATAAACTTATTTATATGTATACACTTATTTAGGCAGATAAAGAGAACCCTCCTCTGTACCCGGCTCAGACCTGCCCTTGTGGTGATAGTCTCAAGAAAATATTGGAAAAGATTCAGGTATTCCGCCTTACCTCCTCCTTCCAAGTCCCTATAGCACTGTTCTCCTTGCTATCACTGAAACACAGAGCTAAACACTAGGTTTCATATCCAATCTCTCAGCGGTTATCATAATTCCCTGTTTTGCTGTCTTTGCATCTCATGTCAGATCTCATGAGAAATACCACCACAAGTGACCTGGACAGAACAAGCCGGCATTGCCTTTTATAGGCTAAAGTCTTGTCATTCCTTTCTTTTTTTTAAAATTATACTTTTTCTTAAATTTCTGTTTTACATTCTAGAATATTCATTTAAACACCCTTAAAATATCAGTGACTTCCCTTCCTCTCTTTCCATGGCTCAGTCTGCACAACATAAACCCCTGCATATTTTGTACAGACCATTTGGTAGTCCATTATAACATGCACCAAAACTTATTTACACTGTTGAATTTATCTTAATGCTGCCCACCTTTTCAAATATACAGTTTTCTTCCACATATTCAATAAACATTTGCCAATCTTCTTTAAACGTATGTTCTTCTTGTTCTCCTATTCTATATGTTAGATCACAGCTGTCAACTTTCAGATTAGAAAATAAGGGATCAGCAGCGTCACCTGTCCCGGGGACAGTCTATGGGATATCTAACAATCCGGGATAGCAGCGGGAAACGGCGCTGGAATAAGGGAATTTCCCGCCAAAAAAGGGAAGGTTGACAGCTATGTGTAAGATCCGTAAACTGTGCATATTCCATCAGTTTAAGTTGCCATTCTTCTTTAGTTGGGACTTCACTCGTTTTCCATAAGTCTTGTCATTCTTAAGATCCCATTTTTAAAATGCCAGGCTTTTCTCAACCCTTTAGCCTTCAGATGGAGGCCTCTGATAGAAGCCTTTAGGTAGCATCCTCGCAGAAGATTGCGACGGACCAGAACACCCCCTTCTATATTTAAGTCACCAATTACTTCCCTGTGAACAAAAACTTTCCATCATAAAATGAGAGGCCCTAGCCATAAATTGGGCCATTCATTCCCTGCATTATTCTCCATTTAGTTGCTGACCACACCCCTCCTTCAATGGATGAAAGATGCAAACCCCCACATTACTTGGTGGTATTTGTCTTTGCAGCTCTATACTTTTACTACTGCCCATCAGAAAGCCTCACAGCCCCCCGCTCCACTTGTCAAGGATCTTGGAATGACACTTTCCTGGCAGAGAACGAACACGGCCTGATGTCCCTCTTGTGGGAAGGGGTACCTTGGCATACGCTGCCACCAGATGAGCAGGCTGCCCCCATGTTGTCTCTGCTGAAGTTCCCCTGAGCTGGATGCGTGTTTGGCTGCTGCCCAACAGCAGGGGAGCAGGTTGTTTGACTGGCTGCTACGCCAACCCAGGAACTAGGAAGGAACCCAGCTGCTACTCAGTACTGAAGAAGGGGCAGGGTTGCCAAAAAAGCACAGCTGAAGCAGAGTTAAAGGAAGCAGTAGAGGACAGGTCTAAGGAATGCGGGTGGCACTGTGGTCTAAACCACTGAGCCTCTTTGGCTGGTTGATTGGAAGGTTGGCGGTTCAAATCCCTGTGACACAGTGAGCTTCTGTTGCTCTGTCCCAGCTCCTGCCAACCTAGCAGTTTGAAAGCAAGCCAGTGCAAGTAGATAAATAGGTACCACTGTGGCAGGAAGTTAAATGGTGTTTTCATGCGCTCTGGCTTCCATCACGATGTTCCATTGCACCAGAGGTGGTTTAGTCATGCTGGCCACATGAGCCGGAAAGCTGTCTGTGGACAAATGGCGGCTCCTTGGCCTGAAAGCAAGATGAGCGCCACAACCCCATAGTCACTTTTGACTGGACGTAACCGTCCGGGGTCCTTTACATTTTTTTTTTCAAAGGACAACCACCCGCCCAAGCAGAATGGGGAGAAACTGAGAAGGAAGGGAATAAGAGAGTCACTGAGCCAGGAGCAGAAGAGGCAGGCTTGGGTGAAAGGGAGCCCAACATAAAATGCAAGAGGAAGGATGGAAAGATTAGAAAGAAGCAAACAGGGCTTAAGCTACCCTGCTTAGGACCACAAGCAAGGCACTCACCTGTTGCTGGAATTGTAGGAGGCTCCTCCCCATCTTGAGTACATAGGAGGCAGATGGGATACCTACAGAGCCTGCGCAGAAAAGGGACGATGACTGGATGCAACGCCCCCCAGGCAGTTAGTCCAACTTCCCATATGGAGAACATCCTCTGCAACACTTACAGGAAGCTGGATTAACTGCATGTGTTGTGGTAGATGGCCCCTTTTCTGCACAGGCTTTGTCCATGATGGCACTGAATGCTTCGATGTGCCTCTGCTTGCTGACCACTTTGCAACAGCCAACATCTAATGCAGGCATAGGCAAATTTGGCCCTCCAGATGTTTTTGAGACTACAATTCCCATCATCCCTGACCACTGGTCCTGTTAGCTAGGGATGATTGGATTTGTAGTCCCAAAAACATCTGGAAGGCCAAGTTTGCCTATGCCTGATTTAATGAATTGTCCAATGATGGATTTAAAGAGGTAATTCTACAAGTCATGCAACTGGTTCTAATGCAGGCAATATATTTGAGGAGCTTTCTTGCCAACTTAAATTGCAACCTTCGCTGCCCCAATCTTGGTTTGAAGGAGAGCAGGGAAGGGACTTCTGTTGCCCTCCTGATGGACTGCAGCCATCATCACTGACCCATTGGTCATGTTAAAATTGTAGAGTTGGGAGGGAGGGAGGGACGGCAAGGGTCATATAGTCCAAACAGTGCAATACAGGAATCTTTTGCCCAAGGTGAGGCTTGAACTGACAACCCTGAGATTAAGAATCTCATGCTCTACCGACTGAGCTATCCACAGGGCTAATGGAAGTTGGAGTCCAACAACATCTGGGTGGCCCCAACTTCCGCAACCCAATGTACAGATGTAAACACTCCCTTAAAAAAGGCCACCGGACCTTTAAGGTGAAATAAATCAGATTAGCAAAGTGGGGTTATTTGGGCCAGCAAAGTGTTTAGATGACCTTTTAAGACTGATAAAAAGAGAACTGGGTTAATAAATTTTGGGAAGATTTCCGGCAAGCTGTCATCACTCCGCAGGTGGCAAATTTTGTTAAGGCCGCTGTCGCTCCTCTCAGACTTTGCCAGCACGTAGCTTGTCACTCTCTTTAATCTGCTTTACTTGAGGCTGTGATTTTTGCATTTCGTGTTAATGGCCCGTTGGCAGTAATAAACGAACTGCTACTTACTCCCGTAATTGTAATTGCACACGTTGACAACTGATTCGGGCATCTTCCTCAAACGAGGCTCCTGCTAATAATGAAAGGTTAGAAAGCGGGGGCGGGGGAGGCTGCGAGCACTTTCACCTTCCAACGCTCCTCACTGCTCTGGGC
Organism: Podarcis siculus; assembly: GCA_034642415.1. NCBI lineage: Eukaryota > Metazoa > Chordata > Lepidosauria > Squamata > Lacertidae > Podarcis > Podarcis siculus. Next base: position 237,595 of record JAXCMG010000163.1, read on the forward strand.
TTTAAGAGTTTCACTTCTTCCATAAAGGAAAGGGCACTTGACCTGCAGCCTCGCTTTATGGGCTCCCCATTTGGGGGAGGAGGAACCACACCTTCCAATGGCCTCCCAAGAGAGAGGGCGCGCTCTGCTCCCCACCCCCCTGAAATCAAGGCGCATTAAATGCATACTCCGGCGCCGAGGCATTAAAGGGGATTTCCCCGCTTGCACATAATGCACCCCCCGCCCAGCCAATAGCAAAATGATCTTTCCTTTCGCTCCGCGCCCCGACTGCCTCTTTCCTGTGCAGCCTCGCCGAGCGCGCAAGGAGCTGCCCGGAACTTCCCGACAGGCTGCCGCTCCCCTCCCTCCCTCCTGCCCCGCTCCGAGGCTGCTTTCTCTCTTCCCCCAGCCAACCCCCGGCTTCCCTGGGCGGGGAATCGCCTCTCTTCCTTCCTTCGCTGTCCCCACCCACCTTTTGCAATGGCAAGCAAGATGGAGGAGCGGGGCGGCTTCGGCGCCCTCCCAGGGCGCTGTTGTTAAAAAAGCGCAGCTGCTCCCCAAAGGCTGCGGCGCCCTTGCTGCCCCCCCCCCCCCCCCCGCCCCCCCCCCCCCCCCTCCCCGGATTGCACCCCCCCCTCCCCACCCTCTCCCCCCATGCGCCCTCCCTCCCCTCCTTCCTGCAATTGTCTTTGCTTCTCCTCCCCCCTATCCTGCATGCACCCATTGCTTATGCACGCGCTCTCTGGAGAGGCTCTGCCAGAGCTGTGATCCTGCCTCCCATCTATTATTGCGATCCTTTGGCTGCCGCCGGTGCAACCGGATCGATCCATCCACCCATCCAGCTGCCCCTTTCTTTTCTCCCCCCCCCCCAATTTCCCCCCTCCTCTCCCCCTCCCTCCTTGCGCCATCGTCATTGCCAGCGCCGCCGCCGCCGCCGCGTTTCTTGGATGGATTTCTTCTTCCTGGGTGTTTTTGCTTGGAAGGTGAAGCCGGAGCCCCGCCGGAGCCCCCCGAGGTTTTAGATCTCCTCTTCTTCCTCCTCGACCCCCCAGCTCCTGTCAGCGATCCAGGCCGAGAAGGGGGCGAGGAGCCCGGTCAGCGTGGCGGTGGCAGCGCGCTCGGGTCCGGAGGAGCCCCCGACCGCGTCTCGCAGCCATGAGCGGCTCCACCGCCGCCTCCTCCACCAGCGGCAACGCGGCCGGCGAAGGGGCGGAGGACGCCGCCAAGGATTCCGCGGACATCGCGGCTTTCTTCCGATCGGGTGAGCGCTCCGCTTGGCCGGAGGGGAAAGGCGGTCTGGCGTTGGGGAGGAGAGGGTTGGCCTTTCCAAGGAGTTTGGAGGGGGAAGCGAGGGGGAAATCTCGGTCGTTCCGATTTGATTTTCCCCGTCCGGTGGTTTTGTGCGCTTTGGAGTGTCGCTGCTTTCCGTGCCCAAGAGCTAAAAAAAAAAAAAAACCCGGGGGGGGGGGGAGGTATCAATCCTTGCCTCGGCAAGCCTCATATTTTTGCAGGATTTCTATGGCCGTGCGTTGAAAAAGGCCAAGTGTTCCCGGACCAGCCATATGTATCTCTGTATGCGTTTTACAGGATCTCTTTAATATCTGGCCGATGCATCTGGCTGTCAACTCCAAAGCCCCATATAGATTCTCTTTTAGCCAGTTGGGGTACCTTATCGTGCCCCATTCTTCAGAGCCGCCTCACCTCCTTTAAAGACTAGATTTCCTCTCCTTGACAAAGTCAATAGACTACAGAAGGCCAAGACTATCTGTGGACTGTAGCATGTGTCTGGGTGTCATAATCTACAGCCTTTGTCACTGTTTCTAGACAGCTGCTGTAACCAAGGAATGGCAACCCAGCCGCATCCCCATCTTTCCCTTCCTCCATGGGGGGGGGACACACCGAGCATTTGTTTTCTCGTCTAGCTTTTGGCTCCAGCTCTGGGTGTGTGTTTATTTCTATTAAAATGAAAAGCTTCTCTCTGTCTCCATCTCTGCCTGCCTGCCTTTGCGGTTCGAATGCAAGTCTTGGAAGAGCAGGGTGTAAATAATCTACAGAGAGGCTAAGATAGAGTTGGCTTTGTTTGTCTGTTTTTTTCTTTACTGGAGAGCAAGCGTTTTTATTTTTATTTTTAATACAAATTTGGCCTAAGGAGTGGACAGTTGATTGTCTTTGTGCATTGATTTTGGTAGATGGTCGGATTTCGGGGGGGGGGGGGTGCTGTTGGCCGAGGAAGACATGCATCTTGCATAGTTAAGCTGTAAGGGAAATACTTTGACACAAGGCAGGTGCTGGGAGCCTCTCCTTACATGGTCACTCCAGCTGTTGCCCAAACCTCCTTGTATCCTGTTACCCTAGGGTGGTAAAACTTTTATTATTATTATTCTCGTTCTCGAGTGCTTGAGATGGGGTAATGGCTGCAGCTGGGAAACAGAATGGATAAGGTGCAGAAGGCAGGCGATTCCTCCAAAACAGACCTTTTCCAGAAACCCTACAAGTGTAGAAAGGTAACCTGTACATTAATGATGCCTGCCCTGTGTGTGCACGCCTGAAACTGCCATGTTGCAAGGCTCCCAGTGAATCCATTGCTCTTGGCCACAGGGACTGTGGATTTGTATAAGATGGTAAGGGGTGGGAAAGGAGTAGTTAGTTGGGCCTGTATGTTTCTGGGCTTGCAGCTGAACTGAAAAACCGCTTTCTCCCCTTGGAAAATGGGGTGGGGGGAAAGGGTGGTTGTTGGGTCATATGGCCAAGTCACAGACATCCCTTTGCTTCTGGAGCAAACGTGCCCTGTTATAGCAAATCCAAGCAAAAGCAAGGAGGCTCTGTGAATTCAGGTGGGGAGGGATGTCTCTGGAAGGAGGGAGGGAAAAGGCATGGGGTTGTCCCAACCAATGCCTGCCTGCTGTTGGGGGGGGGCAGGGGGAGGAGGCTGAAGGGGAAGCCCAGCAGAAAGGCCCCCTGTAACTGCTTGCCTGTCAGACTTCTCCTGAACACTGCTTTAGACAGAAGCTCTCGCTTTGGGTTTTCCTCCCTCCTGCCAGAATTTCTTTGGTTCCTCCTCCTCTGCTGCTGCTGATATGCTGCTCATCACCATCCTTCCAAGGAGGTGGGGAGAGGGGGGGAGGATAGGGCAGCGGGCTTCTTCGCTTGTTTCATCTGGATGCCTTTAAAAGGACCGAGCCTAGGGAGTGGGGATAGGTTGGGGGGGGGGGGGAGAAAGAGAAGAAATGCAGTCTCATCTCTGGAGAACCGAAGGGGCATCTGAGTTAGGTAGGTATTTTGCCTCTGTTAGTGAAGGAGTAAACCATGATTGCTTGGAATAAGTGTTCGTTTGCTAGCGTTTGCCCTATTTGACGGAGAACTGGGCCAGTGGCGGGGGGGGGGGGGGGGCATATGGAGAAGGGAAGGATGAAAACTGTCAGTCGTTGGATCTCCTCTTTATTCTCCTCCTCCCCACTCCCCGAGTTGGTTACAGTCAGGGAACTTGTATACAAGGGTGATCACAAGCTTCTCGGCTCACGGTCCCTTAATCTGAGCCAGATATGATCCTTGAGGGTGGTGCTGTGTGGACAGGTGGCTGCTTTTCTCGTGAGCTCTGTTGTTGTTGTTGTTGTATGAAATGGGCTCCCAGGATAGACTGCATGGATCATGTTCCTCAGGAACCCATAATCCCTGTTGGACATCACTGCCGTGGTTAGACTGTCTCGCAGCGCTGAGTTGCAGGGAGACCCATTCATTCTGCATGGCTTCAAGGGTGAGCGTCAGCTGAGCAAAGGGTGCGCACATTGCGTTTTGCTTTCCTGGGCATTTCTGTCATCACGGGAATTGGGTGAGTTGCTGCCTAGGTACACTAACCAGCCCGATTGAGGTTGCTTTCCTCTAGGTTTGATCTGTGCTGCGTGACAAAGATGTTCTGGTGTGTGCCCGTTGCGAGACATAAGTGATTTTTTTACTGTTGAAAAGACTTTCTGCACTGGGGTTATGTCAGAGCGTTCTGGCTTCTCTTCAAGACAGGCTTTCAAATTGGTCGGCAAAATTTACTGGCCTTCATACCTGTCTATAGATACTTGTTTTGGGCTACAATCCTGCCCTGGGCTACCTCGAGTTGATTCTTCTTGCCTCAGAGAAGTGACTACAGTATTTGCAAACCTTGTTCAGAATGTGTGATGCCATGGTGGTTCTGCTTCAGGTTTTATCTAATTTCTGATTCACCTGTATTGCTACCCACTTTGAGCCATTCTGCAGTGAAAGCATCCCTGAGAATATTGGTAGTGAGAAGACTGGAAGAATTGGAAAGGCTGTTAAACAATAAACACAGGAGCTAATCATTGACAAATCCTTCTCTTTAGAATCCACTTAGATCAAGGATGCAGAGACACACACTGACTTGGGCTGTGTGTTAGATTTAATCCCACCTAAATCTTTTTTTTAAAAAAATTTTAAAGACCTGATTTGGCTTTCTTTGTGTCGATTAGCCATTGACTTTGGGAAATTGGGAAAGGCATTCAAATAAATACACGTCTCTGTGGGAAAGTCCTGGTGGTATGGGTAATAATAGACAATGAATGGGGTGGAAAGTGCAGCAATAGGAAACAAAAAAAGGGGGGAGACTGGGAAGAACAGGGATGGGTGGATGGAATACCAGAATGGTGTTTCAAGCATGCAAGTAGGAGTTTGGGTGGGCACCATGACTGGTCTTCCAGGACCGGCAAAGAGGGAGGGGGCTTTGATTTTGGAATGGTGCAGCTGCTATGGAAGAGTATCTCTGAGTCATTGGGATGGGTGAACTTTTTATGGCGTGGAATGTATTAACTGTGGACTGCTGGTTACTTCCACTGGACAAGCAAATTAAAATAGGTCCTCGGAGCCTCAATGCTGAGGCCTGTAGGTGCTGTTGAATAGCTTGAGGGCCTATTAAGATAAAGCCTGAAATGGAATATGGTGGGGCCGGGATGCTGTGCAATGGCTGGTTTGGTGCAGTTAATAATGGTACATCGCTCCCATGACATTTGCTTGTTTCAGGAAGTGGGGAGAAATCAAAAAAGCAACTAAAATCATGCTTTAAAAATAAATAAATCAGATGGCTCTGTTGCATATTGGAGGTAGGAATGGTTCATTTCGCCTATAATATAGGAATGACCTTTTTATTTAGCTTTAAAATGTTGGTCTCTTGAGCTATAGGAACTACAGACTTTGTGACCAAACTATATGAGATGCTCTCTGATTAGATTTCCATAAATTTTCTGGGGAAGGTGGGAAATCCTCAAAATTGGATTCTTGGGGAGAAGGGGTTTCTGACTTCCTTTGCCCCCTACCCAGTCTGTCTCCAGCGTTAGAAACTCAGCTATATAAGCCGGGTGCCAAATGGGTTGCAGTCGCTAAAACAGAATGCCTAGTTGCCGTTTTGGGGCCAGGTGGCTCGAAAGTCATATTTTTCAGAGCGACTTTTGGGTTCCTGAAATTCATGCCGACTGTGCAGATAAAATATAACGGATAGAATTCCACAGGGTGTGTCGCTAGTGTGTGAAAACAGTCAAGGTCCAAGGATTTCCAGGCAGGCACCTCCAGATGGTGTAGATGTCAGGTGCCATCCTCACGCCCGGGCATCTTCACTTGGTCACAAACGGTCAGTAAAGGTAAAGGGACCCCTGATCATTAGGTCCAGTCGTGACCGACTCTGGGGTTGCGTGCTCATCTCGTTCTATAGGCCGAGGGAGCCGGCATTTGTCCGCAGACAGCTTCCGGGTCATGTGGCCAGCATGATTAAGCCGCTTCTGGCGAACCAGAGCAGCACACGGAAACGCTGTTTACCTTCCCGCCAGAGTGGTACCTATTTATCTACTTGCACTTTGACGTGCTTTCGAACTGCTAGGTTGGCAGGAGCAGGGACTGAGCAACGGGAGCTCACCCCGTCGCAGGGATTCGAACCACCGACCTTCTGATCGGCAAGTCCTAGGCTCTGTGGTTTATCCCACAGCGCCACCCGTGTCCCTTTAAACGGACAGGTGCAAAATGCACCTGGTGAATTTTGAGCATGGTTTGCCGCCCGTGGGAAGCATGTGTGATTTTCCCAGCTGGGCAAATAGCAGATTTGGCATTGTGGAGGTGTGCAATTTATTGATCAGAATAGTGGCACGAGTGGAAAAGGGATAGCTCCCCTTCTTCCCAGTGCCACAGTCCCGGTTCAGTGTGGCTGCTTTGTATAGATCAGAGCTCTGATCTCAGCTCACCTCTGTTAGCTTTCCGGTAGTAGGCCGTAGTACCTCAAAAGGAAAGAAGCACTAGAAAGCAATGCAACGCTTCCCGTTTTCTTGGAAAGAGTAGACGTATTTCTCAGCATGCTGTAACTCGGGTGGAAATGTTTGCTTAATGCTTGAAATAACAGTCACAGTAACACTTTTGGCCCAATCCAATACGCACACTTTGAACGGATGTTGTTGCGCTTGTGGGCTTAATACTTTGGCATGCGCGCCGTTCCTGCCACTTTCAATTTCCTTATTTTTATTGGCAGAGATCAATATTGGTAGCACGATACTGCCCTCCATATTAAAAAGGCGGCGCGAGGGCCTTTCATGCATTGACTTTTCGAGCCTTGTATACACTGCTCTGATGTAAGTGGGACCAGGAGAAGCGAAGACTTCCTGTGCTCTCGTTCTCCCCTCGTTCTTTCTCGTTCCCTGCAATTATATAACTGGGCCCACTCGGTTTGATGTGCAGTATAGCACTTCGTGGTCTACATTTTTTAAATGCTTCCTAAAAATAGAGGGAGGGATGACTTTGAAACAAACTAGATCGAGGAAGTTGTGTAACGCTCAGAGTTCTTTTGCTATTTCAGTGGGTAATTTGAACTACTTTGAAAGCAGGGTTTTTCCCCTCTTGGGGGCCACATTCTCTTGCGGGGTAATCTATTTGGGGCCGCATTCTGGCTGCGGTCAGGGCTGCTCCTGTTTCTCTCCCCCATTTCTTTCCCTTTTCTTCCCCATCTCTTTTGGTTGCATGCAGAAGGTCAGAGGTTTGAACTGAGAGTGCGGAGAGCTTTGTCCTTCAGTCCATTTGAGTTTTGCTTCCTTTCCTCCCTCCTTGTTTCCCTCTGGGTTTTCCCCACCTGCATAGAAACAGGCCATTTTAATGGAATTAGTATATTTTTATTAAACCTTTTTTTCAAAAAAAACCCCAAATGCCCAAACTTTTGAAATACACAGTGCATTTCAACTCTTGTTTGGATTCTTGATTCCTGGATATAAAGTAAATATTTGCCCGGACACTTTCTAAGCCACTAGCAATCCAACTTCCTACATTCAGATAACATCAACTTGTCTCAAATAAATGCTGCATATTGCTGAGAATTCTAGCATGCCCAGTTGGATTGAGTTGCAGCTGGTTCAGGAATAACACCAGACCATGGTTCTGTGTGAAAAAGCAATCAAAAAACCCTGGGCTCCTCTTCTCAGGTGTGGTAATGATTCCCTATCCCTTTTCCTGTAAAAAAACAGCTATAAGTAAGTCAGAAATTAAATTGCTATAACAAATGGGGGAAAAACCGCTATGTAAAAATTACATAGATCTTTTTTTTTGCTCTCTGTCGCCATTTGGTGTTGCATGTTTGTAACACATTCAAAACGTTATTTGTGGGGTTTTTTAAAGTATATATAACTAATGTAGCTGAGTCCCTGGTTTTAAGGCAAAACATAGTTTGCTGTTTCATCCACCCCAGCAACCTACAGTTTGTACTTCTACAAACCATAGTCTGCTAGTTTGGATAAAGTATGGTTTGCCTTAATCCTGGTGTGTGAAACCAAGGCTTCTTGACTGCTTATTCACAGAATACAAAACCATGGTTTGACAGTGCACCAGAGTTTTTTGGTCTCACCGTCTTTCTCTCCTAGTCTTAAGGCGGGGCATGGCAGGAGCACAACTTCTCATTTTTATGGCTTGATATCTTTTCAGATAAGAGAGAGAGAAAGAGAGAAAGACTACCAACGGACAGAAAAGTAAGAATAGAGAGAGGAGAAGAAGGGCAAAAATGTATGGCAAAAATGGTCCAATCTTTCAGGTTGGGGTTAAACGTGGATCTAGGAAAGTTTAGATATTTATTACATTTGTATACCACCCTTCCTTAGACAGTCTCAGGGCAGTTCACAACAAAATAAAACACAAAATGAATAATAAAAATAAGAGCAAAACATCCCCCAAACGACACATTTAAAAGGACCTAGAATGTTGTTCAGCCAAATACTTGGTTGAAGAGGGACGTTTTCACCTGGCGCCTAAAAATATAAATAATGAAGGTGTCAGGTGAGCCTCCCTGAGGAGAACATTCCACAAATGGGGAGCCACCACAGAAAAGGCCTGTTCTCGTGTTGCCATCTTCTGGACCTCACGGAGGAGGTGCATGAAGAAGGGCCTCAGAAGATGATCTGAGAGTCCAGGTAGGTTCATATGGAAAGAGGCGGTCCTTGAGGTATTGCAGTCCTGAGCCTTTTAAAGCGTTATAGACCAAAACCAGCACTTTGAATTGGGCCCAGAAACTCAGTGGTAACCAGTGCAGTCGGACCAGGATTGGTGTAATATGCTTAAACCATCTTGCTCTGGTGAGCAACCTGGCCACTGAATTCTGCAGTAACTGAAGTTTCCAAACCGTCTTCAGAGGCAGCCCTACGTATAACGCGTTGCAGTAATCTAACCTTGAGGTTACCAGAGTATAGACTACAATAGTTAGGCTATCTCTGTTCAGATAGGGGTGTAGCTGGGCCACTAGCCAAAGCTGATGGAAGGCACTCCAGGCCACTGAGGCCACCTGAGCCTCAAGTGACGGCAAAGGATCCAGGATTATCCCCAAGCTGTGAACCTGCTCCTTTAGAGGAAGGATAAGAACACACAATCTCCCACCCATCCGGTCTGGTTCTGATATGTAGAATAGCAGAGTCTGGGACAATTCCTACGGAGAGAGGCGGTCCTTGAGAAAAATAATAATAATAATAATAATAATAATAATGGCGCTGGACCTTAGTGTCCGAGCAGAATTGCGGCCCTGAGCCATTTAAGACTTTATAGGTCAAAACCAGCACGTTGAATTGGGTCCGGAAAGTAATTGGCAGCCGGTGCAGCTGAAGACTGCTACTCAAGATGAACACAACATTTGTCTGAGGTTGCTTGTTGCAGGCGAAGTTTGGTAGTTCTGTGCAAAGCTATATATGCTTCTTGGGTCATTTCCAGTCTTCCATATGAGTAAGCTTCTGAGAAACATGGGGGTTCCCTGAAACATAACTTTGAAGGCCACTGCTTGTGAATGGAGCCAACATGCCTTCTGATTAAGGAAGGAAAACCTTTGGTCTTCGTTTTTTCCTTGGTTATTTCCCCAGGACATCAGTTCTGTGGCCAGATACTGGCATTCTTTTTTGCTATTTCAGAAACTGTTCTTTTTTGTTCACCCTTCATTTCTCATCTTGGTTATCATTTTCAATTTGTATACCGTCTTTCTATCTTACAATACTCAAGGCGGTTTACAAGCTGAAAAAACAAAAAATATACATCTTACAGCAATCTAATGCAATACAAAAATATGATGATAAAACATAACTTTAAAATAGGCAACCTACCTCAAAAAAGTAACATTCAACAATCCTTAGAATAGTATAAAATAATAATATCAACATATAAAAGGTAAACAGAAATCCACTCAACAGTTACAATAAATAATATCTAAACTGTGGTCAGTAAACAACGGCAAGCCACATTACATAAAACAATACAATACACATTGAGAAGCAGAGACTAGAGCAGGGGTGTCTAACTCAAATTCATTGGGGGCCGCATCAGCAGTTTGGTCACCCTCAAAGGGCCGGTTGTATCTGTAGGACTTACAGTACAGGAGAGAAGGGTTCAGGCAGCCGTTGGCTCTGTCACATCACAGGATGGCATGCGCTCAATATAAAAACAAGTGGAGGTTTCCTGAATGCATGTAAAGTGGAGGTTTCCTGTGTAGAACGGCCGGCGCCGCTAGAGGGCAGGCGTTCTCTGGCTTGTAGGCTGCCGCACATGCGCTGAAGAGGCGGCTTTCTTGTGTCAAAAAACAAACAAACCGAGAATAAAAGGTGAAGGCTGGCAGCCGGCGGCGGCTACACGGGCCACATGACGGGGTCTGGCGGGCCGGATTTGGCCCGCGGACCTTGTGTTTGACACCCGTGGACTAGAGGGTAGACTAAGGCAGGTGGAAGGAGGCCTTGCCTGATGGAGTCTCTCCCCTCATGATTCTTTTTTTTTGGGGGGGCAACTTCCTTCCTCAATATAACCTTTTGTCCGCAATTCTGCACTTTGTCCTGCTCACCATAAGATGCTGCTATTACTGTAAATATTACAGTGGTACCTCGGGTTACAGACGCTTCAGGTTACAGACTCCGCTAACCCAGAAATAAGACCTCGGGTTAAGAACTTTGCTTCAGGATGAGAACAGAAATTGCGTGGCGACAGCGGGAGGCCCCATTAGCTAAAGTGGTACCTCAGGTTAAGAACAGTTTCAGGTTTAAGAATGGACCTCCAGAACGAATTAAGTTCTTAACCAGAGGTACCACTGTATTATTAGTTAATAATTGTTTATTAGCTGTCCTCCACCCTAACTTCCAAGGGTAGGTTGCAACAATTTAAAGAATACAACACAAAAAATGGTTTAAAACAAATTACAATCACAAGAATAGGGTGGGTTCTAAACATTTATATTTCAGGAGTCTTTGGGTAAAGAAGTGTGTGTGTCACTCTCATGTCACATCCCTCTTTTATTCTAATCACTGACATCCAGTTTTGTTTTGTTTTCTTCAGTTTACATGGTTGCGCCCTGCCTTTTAGAAATTCCCCACAAAGCAGCATTCTAGCATTCTTTGATTCAGCTCCCCTTTGATTTCTCATTAGGTTTCAGTTTTGACACTGGTTCTTTTCTTGTTAAGGCAAAGATCTCATGTTCCACATCCTTTTTTCTCTGGCCTCTTCCTGTGCCTGGAATGGTTGTTCTGAACATATTTTACCATATTTAAAAATGACGTTTCCAATTTATCCAAATTGAATCTTTTTGAACATGTCACCCTTGATACTGCTAAGAAATTAAAATTACCGGGATGTCATAGATCCACTCTGCCATCAAATTCCACTGTTGAATATTAATACAGTACATCATTTTGCAATCTGCTGATTTATTCCCTTCTAAACTACAAATGGAATTTTCTACTTGGGCCAACAAAGCAGAAATTGGCCCGCCCAAATATGAAATGCAACCAACTCGTTAACTGCAGTTCACTATGATAGTCTTGTCGTTGCAACTCTTCTGAGCTTTTGAGCCTTTTTGGAGATAAAGGGTGGGCTTTTAGTCACATGACAACTTGGCTCTTGGTTACTTGAAATCTAGAACAGATTTCAGAATTAGGAAATCCTGAGAAGGCTAGAGTAGGGTGCCATATTTAGCAAAATGTCATGCTATAGTTCTTTCTAACACATTATAACTAAAGGCTGCAGGTGGGTGAATAACGCTGGAATCTTTCTCGAATGTGCAGGGATTTTTTTTTATATATCGAGGGACATTCTGCAGGGATGTGCTAAGTGCAACCAAAAACAATAATTCTCAAGAAAGAAGTGTCCACGAAATGTCACACTAGTGCGACCAAATTGGGGATTTCTAGTAAATGGTAAGAAACCAAAACTGCTGTTGAACAAGTCTTGAGAGATTTGAGGTAGTAGAGTAATTATTTTGATTTCTCACAGCTTCATGAGCCATGGTTTATGTAGTGGGGGGACAAGCATCAGGACCAAGTGCTTCTTCCATGATGCTCCACCTCACGTCCTGGAACTTTATCCCTGATTTTTATTAATCCAGGGTTGCTGTTACTATCTGAACTGTGAACTATTGCTTAATCTTGGGTAGCAAACCAGGATAAGTCAGCCGATACGCGAGTGAAGGGGAAGAACACTTGAACCCAAAACTTGTTCGTAGCTTCAGGAACGGCACTTAATTGTTTTGTCAACGCAGACAAAACACATACCGGGGAACTAATTGGTTTGTGAAGCTGGGAAAGATCACCCAGACGATACCAACATGTGATTTTGTAAGAAAACTCTGGAAAGAATTGGGATGCGGCTGTGTTAGACCTGTGAAGGCAGCCCCAAGTGTACCACCCTAAACTATGGAGGAAGGGTGGAACAAAAAAGCAGTGCCATTTTAATCTAGAGTGTAAATAAGGTCACTGGGCACCTTGTAATTTTACTTTTCCAATTCTTGAAGTGAGGAGAAGCCGCCATCTTGTGGGATTCCTGTCCTCCAAGGCTACGCTGCTCATGAGTAGAGCCATAATGTCGCCTGAATGGGCTCTTGGAGCTCTTTGTGGCCAAAGGGATGTGTTGGGAGAGGAGCTATGGGAAAGCATAGCCTACTTTTTATGAGCCCAGTCATGTGACCGTTACATCACCATGCGGAGTTTTGAGCCTAGCCATGTGGCTGTTGCATCACAAGACAAGTGGGTGGGGCTACAGCAGGTTGAGTTATTCAGCCATCTTTCTCTAGCCTAGTGAGCACTTGGTCACTTGCTTACATTGAGGTGAAGTACCCCCATGTGATTCACCACTCCAGCAAAGGACCAGGGCTACTGCTGACCTGATACTCAGGGAAGACGCCAAGGAACCGTGTACTTCAATGAGGGGCACATGCTTTTCAGGCTCAATTGTGGACATCTCTGTTTAAAGGCATTCTGGAAGTGGGAATGGACAGAATCTGTTCCTGAAGCCTTGGAGAGTAGGGTAGTACTAGATTAGGTGGGTCTTTGGTTCAAACTCTACGTAGATCAGCTGCTTGCATGCTTGGTTTGCAGTCGTCTTGCGCAGCCAAAGAATGTGAGTATTGCATAGTTTATTTCTAACCTCTCTTTTTCTTCTTCAAGGAAAAGCTTGGATATCTTTTTGAAATAATTCTAAATGGTTCTTCATCCCAACCGATTCCCACAGTGGTGAACAATAATAACTATTCAATAGAAGCAAAATGTGATTCATCATAAAACAATAAAAGCTAAAAGGCAGCAGCAAAAAACAAGCACTGTGCGCAAGACAAATGGAGCCCCTTTAAAATGCCCGAGTAAGCAAGAAAATCTTCAACCTGGCATCTAAAATATTTTTGCCAGCTGAGCCTCCCATGGGAGAGTGTTCTAGAGTTGAGGTTCCATCTCAGGAAAGGTCCTCTCCTTGTTGGGAACGTATTGCAGTTCAGCAAGCGATGGAACCTGGGGAAAGGCCTTGGCTGAACATCTTAATGCGTGAGCAGGACAATCATGGGATGAACTATATGGATCCCAAGCTGTTTAGGACATTAAAGCGAAGGATCAACACTTTGAATTGCGCCTGGAAGCAGATTGGCACCCAGTGTAATTCTTTGAGAATTGGAGTTATACAGCTCCATCTATGCACAGCAACATTTGTTATGGACTGAAGCTTTTAAGCCATCTTCAAGGGCAGCCCCAAGCCTATTACATTACAGTAGTCCAACTGGGTGGGCAGCAGAGCATGGCTCACCATAGCTTAGCAATCCCTACCCAGGAATTATAAGCATACACAACTGTTCAGTTCTGTCGGTGGCTGTTGGTTACAATAGTCCCAAACAAATACCGTACTTTTCTGTCTATAAGATGAGGTTATTTTCTTCAAAAACCATGTTAAAAATTGGGGGTAGTCTTATACATGGGTAGTGCATTGTGGGGATGTGGGATTGGTGGCTGCAACAAGTCAGAGAATGTTATTGGTGGCTGCGTCAAGGGGCTGGTGTTGATTGAATAATAATAATAATAATAATAATAATAATAATAATAATAATAATAATAATAATAATAATAATAATGTCTACGGGCTGAGAATCTATGTTACCTTACGAGCTTCTCAAGGAAATCTTAGCAAGGGGCTCTATCTAGAGTCATACAGTGGGAATTAGTGTTTGATTCAGCAAGGAAATTCTAAGTTCTAAACAGAAATCTAAAGCCAGCTCTTTTTGTGTAACTTTTATTATTCAGAAAGCTTGAGGTGCTTCCCCCCATCCCTAATTAAAACAGGGATTGGTGTGCGAGTCGGAACTGTGAGGGGGGAAAAAATAAAATGGTGCTTCTGTTAATGCTTCTGAAACGACAAGTTGTGTTTTACCAGAAATCTCCTGCAGAGAATTATTAGCACTTCATTTTTATATTTCTGGGAAGCGTATATCTGTGTGGATGCCTTCCAAAAACATTAACTCTTTGGGAAGAAAAACCTGTTGTGGTTTTCATTACCAATATGGGAAAACATTTTGGATCTTCAGAGCAGAGCTTGGGCCTGTTTCTTACTGTGAGGGGTTGCCGCGGTGAGAAGGAGGATGCTAGGCTAGATGTGCTGTTGTTGTGATCCATCTGGCTCTTAATGTTCATCCGCATCCTGGTTCTGGTCTTGTATGTCTTCTTCAGCCTGAAAGTTCTCACATCCCAGAATGTTCCTCCAGGGTCCTCCACATGGAAATTCACTTCTTGCTTTTTCTTCAGGTGTCTGCAGAGGGTTCCGCCTGGGTGGGAGAGCTGTCCAGAGAACAGGGGCCGTAGCAAAGACCCGCTTCCATGTTGCTTCTAGATGGCGCATTTAGCGGAGTCTCCTTTGATGATCTGGGTGACCACAAAGGTGTCTCTTGGGGAAGGTGGTCCCACTCAATCACCTGGTTCCAAGTTGTTTGTGTGTGTTACTAGCAAGAGATGGAAAGAAGATAAATTCCCGCCCGGAGAAGAATGGCAGATTGATCGTATTTTTCGCTCTATAAGACGCACCAGACCATAAGACGCACCTAGTTTTTGGAGGAGGAAAACAAGAAAAAAAATATTCTGAATCCCAGAAGCCAGGACAGCAAGCGGGATCGCTGCGCAGCGAAAGCAGTGATCCCTCTTGCTGTTCTGGCTTCTGGGATAGCTGCGCAGCCTGCATTTGCTCCATAAGACGCACACACATTTCCCCTTACTTTTTAGGAGGGAAAAAGTGAGTCTTATAGAGCAAAAAATACGGTAAGTTGATGGATTATGCCAAAATGGCAAAAATGACCGGAAGAATCAGAAATCGGGAAGACCAAAATTTTAATCAATGATAAATTATTTCCCCATTCTCTATCTTAAGAACCATTGTAAACAGTTAAAATTATCAGTAGAATTGGAATAACACTTGTAGTTTAATGGTGGATTTTGGATATAATGATGTAAAAGATTTGGATTATTATAAAAGATGCAGGAGGTAACGACTAACAATAGGACCCACAAAGGGGAGGAGGGAAGTCCAGGAGATCCTTTGGAATCTTATTTTTATGTTGTATGTTGAAGATGTGATTGTAAAACCAATTTGAAAAGCCTGCATTCTGAACTTGCTCTAGCTTCCAAACCATGCTCAGGAGTTCATTACACTATTCCAGTTGCAAAGTTCCCAGTGTGCGACCGTAGTCGCTAAGCTCTCTCGGTCCAAGAAAGGGCGGTTGATGTGTCAACCAAAGGTGACCATCTATGCTCCTTTCCTAGGGACAATAGTGGAACCTGGAGAATCCACCCCCCAAAACCAAAGTACGGTCATTGGGAAGCTCTCTAGCTCATTTCTTTGTGTGTAGAAGTTCCAGGTCCAATCTCCTTCATTTCTAGGCATCAATTCAGGTCACGCATAGCGGTTTTGGATTCCGATGTTACAGACAAGTAGAACTGGTTGTCATCAGCGTTCGAAATTCTCCAGGCGCATTTTGCACTTGGCCACTTGCAACCAAGTGAAAGATGCATGGTGTCTGACTCCGTCCTCACCACCTGGGGATTGTTGGATGTTGACTGTTTTCACACACTAGCAACGCATCCTGTAGAATTCTACCATTTATGTTTTATCTGCGCAATCAGAATGAATTTCAGGAACCAAAAAGTATTGAAAAATACGATTTTTGAGTCGCCTGGCCCCAAAATGGCAACCAGGCATTCCATTTTGGTGATTGCAACCCTGATTTAAGGAGCCATTTCGTGCCTAGCTTATATACCTGAGTTTCTAGTCTTGCATCATTGTACAGTGATACCTTGGTTCTCAAACTTAATCCATTCCAGAAGTCAGTTCCAAAACTAAGGCATGCTTTCCCATAGAAAGTAATGCAAAACGGATCAATCCGTTCCAGACTTTTAAAAACAACCCCTAAAACAGCAATTTAACTTGAAGTTTACCATCTAATGAAATGGTTGGTCCATAAAATGAAAGCAATAATCAGTGTACTAAATAAGACAGTATTGTAGATGATAAAAATAATAATAATAAAAAATTCTTACCTGCACTGATGATAGTCATTGTTTGGATGGGGGGCTTTTATCCATTTCTGCAGTCACACAATCAAATCAACCAGTAGCTGAACTGGGTTCCACACAGTCACAAAAACAAATTAACCAAAAAAGCCTCAAAAACAAAAGCACCAAACTTAATCCGTTCCAGAAGTCCGTTTGACTTCCTAAATGTTCGAAAACCAAGGCACAGCTTCTGATTGGTGCAGGCGCCCCGGAAACAATAGCCAACAACCACATTGGACATTAGGCTTCCAAAAAATGAAACACTGACTTCTGGGCTTTTCGGTGTTTGGGAACCAAGGCGTTTGAGAACCGAAGTACCACTGTACGCCAAAATCTTCTAATGACAGCTCCCTGCATCTTAATATTAGATAGCATCTGAGTTACAGCAATGCAATACCTTTAACAGCCATACTGTACCATCAAGGTCTGTATTGGCTCCAGTTATTCCTCTCTGCTGGTCCCCCATCCCACTTTCCTTGAGAAGGATGAGGAAATTGGCAGTCAACCCATTGCAAGTCAGAACTAAAATCTAGGAGGGGTTTAGGCTCAGTTTATAATGGGACCTCCCAATTCCAAAATTTGCCATCATCAGTTTTGGCAACTATTTTCTTATTTCCCCCACATAATAACTAATTTTTAATAACTATTTTCTTATTTCCACCACATAATAATGACTCAAACTGTACACTATTGAGTTTTTCCTATGGATACTTTGCTTACTGGCAAGCGACCCAATCAAAAGCATCGTGAAAATGAAGGATCTTGTTGCATATTGTACCTCTTTTCTCAACGGGATGCAAAAAGAAGAAAGTATTAAGGGCCCTCAATTTCCACCAGCCTGTTTTCTGTGAAACATAGGTAAGGAGTTCTCTGACGCAGCTAAACTTGAAGTTCTAAATGGAAGTAGGTAGGAAGCAGGAGTGTGATTCAGTTTGCTACCAGCCCCTGGAAAGCTGAATCACTTTGTTCAGGAAAAATGCTGCATGACTAGGAAGTGATTCATAGTGCTGGTGACTTCCTTGCAGCTCTGGTTTGGATGCTCACTGTTATAGAAGGAGAAAAAGGGGGGACTGGAAGGGGAGGAAAACCTGGGTTGAAAAAGAGTCTCCAGTTTGCACCTTTAGACTGCACGAGCTATTCTGGTTTTTTTTTTTGTTACTAGAGGAAGTGGGCAATGCTTTCTTCCACACGGGGGTGGAAATGAGTCAGTGCAGCCAGGTAGGGAAAATGCAAGCTGACTTTTGGCTAGTGGGAGTGTATCTGCGACACCAACCCACCTTTCAATAATATGAGTGTCTTAAGAACTGTGATTTTTCCAGACCAGATGGCTTTTTGGGTTGGGCTTTTATTATTACA
>JAXCMG010000163.1:255267-418130 GCA_034642415.1 Podarcis siculus
TCCAAGGATCCTTTACCTTTGCCTTTTACCCTTGAGTATCCCCGGAAAAAAAACATTGGTAGTAACTACTGAGGGACATGTCATGTTCCTTCTGGGGTCATTTGTCCACCTTTGGTCCCCACCCTGCACTCTGCTGTCACCTCGGGGCGCCTGCTGTGCACTTGTAGGTTCCCCACATGGTGTATAATGAAGGTGCCTGGTGAACTTCCCTGGGGCGAGCATTCGACAGACGGGGAGCCACTGCAGAAAAGGCCCGTTCTTGTGTTGCCACCTTCTGGACCTCACAAAGGAGGTGCTTGAAGAAGGGCCTCAGAAGATTATCTCAGGGTCCAGGTAGGTTCATATGGGAAGAGGTGGTCCTTGAGGTATTGCAGTCCTGAGCCATTTAAAGCTTTATGGACCAAAACGAGCACTTTGAATTGGGCCCAGAAACTCAATGGTAGCCAGTGCAGTCAGACCAGGATCGGTGTAATATGCTCAAACCATCTTGCTCTGGGGAGAAACCTAGCCGCTGCAGTAACTGAAGTTTCCAAACCGTCTTCCGAGGCAGCCCTACGTATAACGCGTTGCAGCAATCTAACCTTGAGGTTACCAGAGCATAGACTACAATAGTTAGGCTATCTCTGTTCAGATAGGGGTGTAGCTGGGCCACTAGCCAAAGCTGATGGAAGGCACTCCAGGCCACTGAGGTCACCTGAGCCTGAAGTGACGGCAAAGGATCCAAGATTATCCTCATGCTATGAACCTGCTCCTTTAGAGGAAGGATAACCCCATTAAGAACACGCAATCTCCCACCCATCCGGTCTGGTTCTATTATGTAGAATAGCCTCCCTCCTTCAGATCTTCTGCACCTCATGTGGAGGAGGAGAGGAGGAGGAGGAGAAGAAGAAGAGGAGGAGGAGGAGTTTGGACTTGATATCCCACCTTTCACTCCCCTTAAGGAGTCTCAAAGTGGCTAACAATCTCCTTTCCCTTCCACCCCCACAACAGACACTCTGTGAGGTTAGTGAGACTGAGAGACTTCAGAGAAGTGTGACTAGCCCAAGGTCACCCAGCAGCTGCATGTGGAGGATCGGGGACGTGGACCCGGTTCACCAGATTAAAAGTCCACCGTTCCTAACCACTACACCGTGCTTGGCCTGGTTGTGGGTCGGGTCCTGCTCGCTCCATTACGTGATTATGATAACTTGAGGAGGTACAGTGGTACCTCGGGTTACAGACGCTTCAGGTTACAGACTCCACTAACCTAGAAATAGTACCTTGGGTTAAGAACTTTGCTTCAGGATGAGGACAAAAATGGCGCTGTGGCAGCGGGAGGCCCCATTAGCTAAAGTGGTACCTCAGGTTAAGAACAGTTTCAGGTTAAGAATGGACCTCCAGAATGAATTAAGTTCTTAACCCGAGGTACCACTGTAATGACTGAAGGGGGCTTATGAAGCTCATGAAGTGGCTTTGGGTCAGCTATCGTCTCATGGCTTGACGTACCTTGATGATTGTGAGCCTAAAATGAGACAATCTTGTTGGACGCTTCCCTGAGCTCCGTGTAGAAAGGGCATGTTAGGAACAGGATACATTTGTACATGTGTGTTTGTCTGCTGCCCTTTTTGCATGCGACGAAAACGTCAGCATTTGGTCTGACTAAGAGGAACATAATGTATGTCTGGCTTTAATGTGGTCGCTCATGTCAGAAAGCAATTTCTTCACCAGGTTAGCTGCAGATAGGAGCAAACTACTGGCCTGTGTCCATGACTTTAAGCAAGAGTCTAGTTCCAACTATAAAAGGGCTGTGTGGGGAAAACAAAATAGTTTCATAGCTCCTACAGCTAAGTGCCTACTCAGTCGCTTTGACCATGGAGGTGGAAAAGCCAGGTGAGATGTTTTCCAGGAACGAGCCCCTTTGTCTGCCTAAGGACAGGTCTTGTTCTCTTCACCCCTTTAGGGGAAGTGTTGAGGTAGAACTCCCTACAGTGATGAGCTTTCTAGGATGTCTTCCTGATAGATTGATCTGCTGTGGGTGGGAATACCGTTACTTGACATTAGCTCTTGCCTGATGTCTGGAGAGGAAAGTGCTGTTGCACTTGAGTCCTGCTAATGGACTTCCTATAGTCATCTAATTGTCCTCTGTGAACTCAGAATGGGCAATTTCCCTGATTTGTCAAGCAGTTCTTACGTTCCACTTTGCAGTAAGAGACATGGAGCGCTCCAGATTCGAGGTGCTGATCTTCCTAGGACAGAACCCTTCCATCCTTGATTTCATGTTTTTTTCTGGACCACACAGGGGCCTGTGACTGTCCTCACTCAACCAGCTTGCTACTGGTGAATATGTCTTTTAATCTGGTGCGATGAGCTCAGTGCAACATTGGTTAGGGCTAGGCGATATCTGGTTTTCAACATTGCGATCTATCACCAGCTAAACATCGCGATACACTGATATATCACAATGTTTGAAATAAGGATAGAGCTATGTAGACGCATTGTCTGGCTTCCTGATTCGCGATATATTACCAGGTCAGGGATTTCGAAACCGATATCAGGATATGGACTTCAGACCAGTTTTGGGCGATATATTGGTGTATTGCCCAGCCCTAACATTGGGTAGAGTTCTTGTCCTCAAGACTTTGGAGAAAGGCAGGGGATCTTTCTTCCAAAATGGCAATGAAGTAGTGAGGGAGTTTCTAGATCTCAGCATGGCGTCTAGGGGGAAGACTTTGTCCCCTTCTCAAGTGGTGGTGGGGAGGTGGCAGGGTTCGTGATGAGCGTAAGTTTTAGCAGACTACCAGGGCCAGCAACTCATTCTCCATAGGAGGCTCAGACCCAAGAGAAGGTAGGTCCCTGGAGATTTAACTCCCCTACAGGGATCAGTCTGTCTCAGTGTGAGAAATCCTCTTTCCCTGCCACAGCGTGTGGAAAGGTTTTCGCCGGGTAAAACATACCATTTAGGCTTGATGAATGGAAATAGCTACTAAGGTTTAAGAGGAGATGAGGATTCCTTGAACTTCAGCTGTTAGCTCTGATTGCTGTGCTTTGCTTGTTATGTGGTTCAGAGCACACAAATGGACTGTGGAATGTAGAACGAAAGCATTAAAGGCACTGGGGGAGGAGCTGCTGGAAAGATTAATATAATAATATTAATAATAATCCCACAACCCACCCACTTGCCTGTTAGATGTCCGGGAGAATACCTACAGCAAGCAAAAGGATTATGAAAGATGGGCAGTGTTTTACCGTGAGATGAAAGGTTTAAAGAGATAAGATTCTGAAGCGACCGGCCTTGTTTATCCAGGCTAGTCCCTATTAAGTTGCAAGCCCATCCATTAGTGCGATATGTCCAGTAAAGACAACTGTATGGGAAGAATGTCTCGGATGCTTACTGTGCAGTTTAGGAGACAATATAGCTTTTGTGTGTTAATGGCTTTTGGAACTGGCTTGCCAAATAGCTACACGACTAGAGATGAGAGTGTCTGGGGGAATAAAACAAAAAGAATACCAGGGTGCTTGTGTGTGCATAAGAGAGAGAGAGGGGATGTCTGTCTGCTTTCTCTGCTTACCCCTACCTTGCAAACCAGTGTTTGTAGAAATTATTTCACGTCACGGACATAAGAACCATTTTTCTGGAACATGACTAATCTCCAGGCTTACAATGAGTTTTTAATGCACTCACCATTTATGTATGGAATAAGTTTTTAGATACTAAAACAGTGCTCTCCTCTCCAGACCCTTTCTCTTCTCTTTGTTATTGAAATGTTGAGTGTCTGGAGCTTGCTGTGTGTTTTTGCTTCAGAGTCTATAAAGTCCCATATACACTGACGTAGTAGCAGTCATATAGAACAGGCACCGAATGCTACAGGTTTGTGACTGGGGCTGCAATCGTAGCCTGACCTACCTGGGAATAAACCCCATAGAAATCAGTGAGACTCACTTCTGAACAGCTGTGGCAAGCAGTAAGACTTGTGCTGTAAGCTTGTGGTTGTTGTTTAGTCGTTTAGTCGTGTCCGACTCTTCGTGACCCCATGGACCAGAGCACGCCAGGCACTCCTGTCTTCCACTGCCTCCCACAGTTTGGTCAAACTCAAGTTGGTAGCTTCGAGAACACTGTCCAACCATCTCGTCCTCTGTCGTCCCCTTCTCCTTGTGCCCTCAATCTTTCCCAACCTCGGGGTCTTTTCCAGGGAGTCTTCTCTTCTCATGAGGTGGCCAAAGTATTGGAGCTTCAGCTTCAGGATCTGTCCTTCCAGTGAGCATTCAGGGCTGATTTCCTTAAGAATTGATAGGTTTGATCTTCTTGCAGTCCATGGGACTCTCAAGAGTCTCCTCCAGCACCATAATTCAAAAGCATCAATTCTTCGGCGATCAGCCTTCTTTATGGTCCAGCTCTCACTTCCACACATCACTACTGGGAAAACCATGGCTTTAACTATACGGACCTTTGTTGGCAAGGTGATGTCTCTGCTTTTTAAGATGCTGTCTAGCTTAGTTTTGCTGTGAGCAACTCCCTGGCATATGGGGCAGAGGGGTGTATGTCAGACTTGGTACATCTCTCTCCCATTTACCCCAATGGCATGTATGACTAAAAAGTAGATCCCATTTTTTATTCTCTACCTTGAAACGGGCAAAGCTCTTGGGTTCCCCTTTTGAAATGGTTTCTGTACTTTCCTGAGATATTTCCCTATTTCAAGAAAATGTATTTCTTGTTTCAGTATTCTTTAGTAGCTAACCGGTTCTTTAAAAATGCCCACTCATCCTGCAGGTGGCTTCCTCCTAAGGAACTAGAAACTTGAAGGGAACAAAGCCTGTGTGTGTGTGTGTGTGTGTGTGTGTGTGTGTGTGTGTGTGTTCAAATGTGTAAAAATTGCTTATGTATAGATGGCAGATCATTTGAAATGAAATACACCATCTTCTTAAGCTCCTTAGCGAAGCTTAATTTTGACAAAAGCTATTTATGTATGACCTTACTGCCCCCTTTTTATTCCGGAGGGAGGGAACTAGAAAATAATGGCTTTTCTATTTCTTCTGGGACAGATTTGCCCTGTTATCTATTGATTCGCACTGTTTGGCCATGTAAAAACTGGACTAATACTATGATTTTCACCTTCCTGAAGTTACTTCGTCTTTGTGAACAAACAGAAAATCCTCAGAATTTTCTGCCCCATTCCCAGTTCTGAACCACAGTAAGGAGAATATGATCCAGATTCTTGGTATGTTCCCAGTTGATGTCAAGGAGAGGCACTTGAGGATTCTCTTTGGACCTCATTCAGTTATTTTTGGCTTGTAGTTTTGCTGCTTCTAATCAGAGCAGAATCCAAACTTCTGTTGTGTTTTAAAAAATGGAGGGGGTGAAGCATGCAGACTCTCATCTATATTTCATGTGCTTTGTGGGTGAGGTACATAAACGCTATCTGGAAACTGAATTACCTTTTTTACGTTACTTTGACATGCCAGTTTGGATGTAGCTGGTACAGTGGGACCTTGGGTTACATACACTTCAGGTTACATATGCTTCAGGTTACAGATTCCGCTAACCCAGAAATCGTGCTTCAGGTTAAGAACTTTGCTTCAGGATAAGAACAGAAATCGTGCTCCAGCGGCACGGCGACAGCAGGAGGCCCCATTAGCTAAAGTGGTGCTTCAGGTTAAGAACAGCTTCAGGTTAAGAACGGACCTCCGGAACGAATTAAGTACTTAACCCAAGGTACCACTGTATTAAAACTGCATGGGGAGGTGGGCGAACATTATGGCTGCGTGGCAACACAACGTCAACTGTGGTTTAGTGTTAACACGAACAAGCCTAAGGCTTAGGTGCTCCCTCATTCCTCTAGTTTACCCACTACAATGATATTGAAAGCTTTTGTGTCTATTTTTAACTAACTTCAGTTCTGTGTTATGTCCAAACGTAGACAAAACTGTGGTTAGTATTTGATTATGGCTTACTGAAACAAGCCAACTTCAAACTAGGATCTGCAGAGTTTGGCTTGTTTTAACAAACCCTTGTTAATATTAACCACAGTTTAGGGTGTAACAGTAAACTGTGGTTAAATGAAAAGACCACTTGTGGTTCCACCAGAAGAACAGGGAGGATGGAGAGCACACAAGCCAGAGACATAACATGAAACAGCAGCTTAGCATCACATTCAAATCAGGTGATTGACCAGACTTGCGCTGGAACAAAAGTTCCCCTAACCGTAATCTGTACCTTGGATTATGACTTTGGCCTGTCTACATAAATGGAGCGTCATATGAAAAAACTGTTCCTGCACCACTTCAGAATGCAGATGTGGGATGTATATTTAAAAACTGCTTTATGGAAGAAGCAGACAACAACCGTTTCTTTATGGATATTTATACTCTGTAAATGGCCCTGTAAGCTACAACTTAAATTTCCTTAGTGGGTGTGGGGTGGGAGTAGGAAATTTAAGAAATTGGTGAGGGAACAGGAAACGAGCAACTTCAGTTACACCATATTGAGATTTGTTTCATTTGGGGAATGAGTTTCAGAAGCGAAGCCTTGCAGGGCAGAGATTATGGCCTGGGATATGAAGGTAAGGGGTATTAGTTCTGGGAGAAGTTTCCAACCTTGATTGCCTTGTTAACATGGAACAAACGCCATTTGTGATTGCTGTTTTGTGATCATTTTTTCACAAAGTGGTTATGTGCCGATTGTGATTATCGTCACTTTTGTTTATATGTGTACTGGCCTTTGTACGAGAGGAAATATTGAGGCGTTCTTCTCAAGACGTTTCAAGACGTTCCATGCTCTGACTTAGTACATTTATTTAATTACTGTTTCGTCTAACTCAATAGCCTGAAACCTGAGGTTTTGAGGGTGGTTCTTCCTGTTCACTGATGCTATTGCTTACTGGTTTGTATGAAAAAGACCATTATCTGCCTTTCTCTGAAGATTCTGGCTGATTTCATCATGGCCGAGGACCGTTGTATTCTTTCATTTCCTTTTGGGCGTTGGGAGCGTTAGTTTGTTATCCAGCTTTGCCCAAACAAACCTTGTGCGTTGCTAAAAATAGGACACTCCGGGTGCCAACTTTCTCTTTGAGTCATGTCCTACACGGGTCATTCAAAAGAGGGAAACTTGTGTGAGAGAGAAAGGGAGCAGCTGCAACTGTAGACTAATGACTTTGACATCGTTCTTGAACGTCTAAGTGTAAATGATGTGCATCTGTTGGGTGTGGCCCTATTTTTGTAATCATTCATTCATTCATTTAGTTATAAAAGGTACAGGACCCCTGGACGGTTATGTCCAGTCAAAGGTGACTATGGGGTTGCGGTGCTCATCTCGCTTTCAGGCCGAGGGAGCCGGCATTTGTCCACAGACAGCTTACTGGGTCATGACTAAACCGCTTTTCGTGGAATGGAACACTGTGATGGAAACCAGAGTGCACAGAAACGCCATTTACCTTCCCGCCGCAGCGGTACCTATATATCTACTTGCACTGGCGTGCTTTCGAACTGCTAGGTTTGCAGGATCTGGGACAGAGCAACGGGAGCTCACCCTGTCGTGGGGATTCAAACCGCCGACCTTCTGATCGGTAAACCCAAGAGGCTCAGTGGATTAGACCACAACGCCACCCATGTCCCATGTGCGTGATAAATAGGAACCAAGATAAATAGGTACTGCTGCGGCGGGAAGGTAAATGGCGTTTCTGTGCACTGTGGCTTCCGTCACGGTGTTCTGTTGCGCCAGGAGCAGTTTAGTCCTGCTGGCCACATGACCCGAAAAGCTGTCTGTGGACAAACGCCGGCTTCCTCGGCCTTAAAGCGAGATGAGCACCGCAACCCCATAGTCGCCTTTGACTGGACTTAACCGTCCAGGGGGTCCTTTATTTAGTTATATACCTGGACATCAAGGAGATAGGATGTTGTGGTCACAAATGCCCATTGCTGGATCTTGGATGCTGGCCTTTTAGATCAAGAGGCAATTGTTCTTTCTTAGAAGTGGGTACATTAGCTGTAGAACATGGGTCAGCAACCCTTTTAAGCCATGGGCCGGTCCACCGTCCACCAGACCATGTGGTGGACTGGACTATATTTTGAAAAAAACTAATCAACGAATTCCTGTGCCCCACAAATAACCCAGAGATGCATTTTAATTAAAATCACACATTCTACTCATGTAAAAACACCAGACAGGCCCCACAAATAACCCAGAGATGCATTTTAAATAAAAGGACACATTCTACCCATGTAAAAACATGCTGATTCCTGGACCGTCCGCAGGCCGGATTGAGAAGGTGATTGGGCCGCATCTGGCCCCCAGGCCTTAGGTTGCCTACCCCTGCTGTAGATTATTTGTCCTTGAAGTGGCATCCTGGGGTCACTCGCACAGAATCCCCACACTAACAGCACAATAACCCACATTTCTCTTTATTGCACACCTGGGACAGCAATAGTACACCTTTGCTGGGAGCAACTAGTGTTCATCGTGTGCAGCCCAAGCTTCCTCTGCCTCAGAATACATTTTAAACCTTATAAACCTTTCCGGGGCAGAAGCGTCTGTTCCCCACTGAGGTTCTTCGTCTGCACCTTTCACTTCAGCGCTGTTCTCATCGATCTTTCCCTCACAGTTTTGCTTTCAGCCCTTCTGCTGGCTGGCAGGATAGGTGGACCTGGGGTCATGTAAACCTCACAAAGTGTGTGCCATTCAGTTCTTTCCTGTGGGGTAGCTTCAGATATGAGGGTCAGCACCGTAAACCCCTGGCTAACAGTTTAATTAGATTAACTCGCTTTGATCACTCAACCGGGGGTGAGTTTTAATTAGCTTTCAATCCTCTGTGTGTGCAGTTATTTTGCTGTTCCCACACAATTTGTCTGTCTTGCCCTGTTTCTTGCCCACTTAATTCTCTGATGCAGATTGTCAAACCAGTTCTGCAATAAATCCATTTTTTCCCTTAACACCATGTGCCTACTGTTCTGTTTTTACTGGAACAGATTTACTTGTTCCTTTAGCTGTATTTATTATTATTATTAATTACTGTATTACATTATTGCAACCTGCCCTGAGACATGATGATGAAAGGCAGAAAAAGACATCTTATCTATCAATAAATAAATAGGTAGCTTTAAAACGACATTCTCTCCTTTCCAGGCTATCTGTTTTGCACTTGAAACTTTTGAGGCTGACTTACCTATGTTACTTGAATGGGCTTAAAAAAAAGGACCCAGGGAAAGCAGGGAAAGGAATTTTTTTGTAATGTATTGAACTTGCTGTGACAGCAAAAAAACCCCACTTCTGATAGTATGTATGGGAGAAGCGGAAGATGGGACAATTCCATCCTGACTGAGAAGAGAACATTGAAATGGGGCATCTACTTCGTTCCCTTCATGCCTTCTCTCATTCAGTGCATAGTTATTCGACATCACAAAATATTGTGATGGTCCCAAATTAGATGGCTTTAAAACAGGATTAAACAGTTTCATGGAGGATGAGATTGTCAAAAACAACAAGTTCCTCTTGAGGCTGAGAAGCAGTATGCCTTCCAATTCCAGTTGCTAGAGCAGTAAAGTGCTATTGTCACCATATCCCGAGGCACCTTGTTGGTCATTATGGGGTGCTGGCTAAATAACATCTCATCTGATCTAGCAGACCTGCTATGTTGCAGCATGGTGACTGAGGTTTTAGTTCTGTTGATTCATTATTAGCAGCAGTGGGTTCGGTTGTCCTCTGAGACTTAGGTTGGAGCGAACTGGTTTAAATTTTTTATTGTTATTATTAAAAAAAGTTGACGTGATAAAAAATATTAGCTTTGGTGTTTAGCTCTTAGAATCATAGAATTCTGGAGCTGGAAGGGACCCTGAGGTTCATCTAGTCCAGGGGTGAGCAAACTTTTTCAGCAGGGGGCCGGTCCACTGTCTCTCAGACCTTGTGGGGGGCCGGACTATATTTTGAAAAATAATAATGAACGAATTCCTATGCCCCACAAATAACCCAGACATGCATTTTAAATAAAAGCACACATTCTACTCATGTGAAAACACCAGGCAGGCCCCACAAATAACCCAGAGATGCATTTTAAATAAAAGGACACATTCTACTCATGTAAAAGCACGCTGATTCCTGGACCATCTGCAGGCCGGATTTAGAAGGTGATGGGTCTTAGTTTGCCTACCCATGATGTAGTCCAACCCCTTCAGTGCAAGAATATGCAGCTAGCCCATGCAGGGATCGAACACACGAATGTGTGGCGCTACCAGCACCACACTCTAACCAAGTGAGCTCAAAGCACTTGGTATTCACTTCAGCCATCCTTAAAACAGCCCCGCAAAGTAGGTCGCTGTTATTCTCAGGTGACTGAGGGATGAGATTGAACGACGGCTTGCTTGGCATCACCTGGTAGCCCAGAAGATGCTTCCTCTCTCTCTTTTTTGTAAATATTTTACAAAACTCAACCATTCAGTACAGTGGTATCTCTAGTTACGAACTTAATTCATTCCGGAGGTCCGTTCTTAACCTGAAACTGTTCCTAACAAGAGGCGTGCTTTCGCTAATGGGGCCTCTTGCTGCCGGCACACAATTTCCGTTCTCATCCTGGGGCAAAGTTCTCAACTCGAGGGAACTCTTCCAGGTTAGCGGAGTTTGTAACCTGAGGCGTTTGTAACTCGAGGTACCACTGTATTCTATTATTGCATCCATCAAAACTTGTTTACACTGTTGAATTTATCTTAATGCTGCCAGCGTTTCCAGCTGTACACAATTGTTTCCCATATATTCAATAAACGTTTTCCAATCTTCTTTAAACATATGTTGTTCTTTTTTCTCTTATTCTATATGTTAAGTCTGCGAATGGTGCATATTCTGTCAACTTAAGATGCCATTCTTCTTTGGTTGGGACTTTGCTCGTTTTCCATTTTGGGGCTAACAAAACACAGGCCGCAGTAGTAGCATACATAAACAACCTTTTTTGGTACCTGGGGATTTCAGTCTGAATTATCCCCAACAGAAAGGACTCTGGTTTTTTTTTGGGGGGGGGCCAAGTACTTTTAAACATTTTTCAGAAGACGCTTCTTCATTCTGCGGTTCAAAGAAACAGCACTCCCAATCTTTCCATACTGTGCTCCAGGGTGGAAATATTTATTTATATCACCCTTCCTCTCACAGAGGGGTAGGGTGGGTCATGCAGTAAAAAAACAAAAACCAATTGCAGTGGTGGCTCGGGTTACATACGCTTCAGGTTACATACGCTTCAGGTTACAAACTCCGCTAACCCAGAAATATTGCCTCGGGTTAAGAACTTTGCTTCAGGATGAGAACAGAAATTGTGCTCCGGCAGCTCAGCGGCAGCAGGAGGCCCCCTTAGCTAAAGTGGTGCTTCAGGTTAAGAACAGTTTCAGGTTAAGAACAGAGTAGATTTGGAGTAGATTTAGGGAGGTTGCAGGAGGGGAGATACGTTATGGAAGCTGAAATATTGCGTTGGTGGAACATCTTGGTTGAATACCACCCATGAGAGACAGTTCTTCTTACTGGGGGAAGAAATGGCTGCTCTGGAACCCCAGAAAGCCCTGGCTTTCTCCTTTAATTCATAGCCTGGTTCTTAAATCATAAGGTGAGACTATTGATGAAGGCCCTAACCCACCAACGGTCCATTTGTGTGGGGAGGAGGAACTGCATCCCTGCACTGAAAGCTTGCCCTTAACTTGTATTTTTCAACCAAACATGAGGCAGAATCTTCCCTTACGACCTCTGGAACTTGAAGCTGAAGCGAATTCCGAAAAGGCTCATTTGCTGCCTCCAAAACGGCCGCCTTCGTACACTTTGACATGTCGCCTCACTTCTGAGTCTTGTGTTTTTGGGAGTGGGTGGAAGCAAATGACGTTGGGCTTGCTGTTCGATAAATAGAAGTATTGAGACCCGGCCAAAACACGGGTCATAAGGGAAGCACTGAATCAGAAGCTCGCTCCTAAATAAGGCGTCTGTTTTTAAAAACACAAACCTTTTGCCTCCCCTATCTGCTGCTCCCTGGATGGCTGAATCGCTCGTTTTTATACATGAGTAAAGTGTGACTGGTGCTGTGAATCATCATTTGTTAACTCTCCATATCTGGTCTGTGTTGAAACTTTGCTTGTAAAGACCTAGAGAAAGTCTTTGTGCCTGAGATTAAAAAACAAAAATCAAACCCATGCTCAAAACTCTCCCTGTTTTGAGTTGGTGAAAGAATCTTTCTTTTCGCAAAATCCTCTGAATCAATAATTGCTTATTTGCCTTGCTTCTGCTCTTCCTCATAAAGAAGCATTGTCTGTTTGGCATTTAGTGAAATAATCAATGCTGGGTATGTTTGAGTATCTCCAGCGAGGCGGCACAATTTGACGAACAGCCGTAAGGAAAACGGAAATATCAAACTTTCGGCGTAGCATTGCTCCGAAAAGGGTAGATTTTTATAATAACAATGAAAGGAAGTGTGCTTGTGTATGCATGTTTAGACTCCATTGTCCGTTGATGGCGTTCAGTGAAGTTGGTGGGTTCTGAAACTTTGTGGAGGACAGCAGGCTTGCTTGAGTCTCAGACTTTTCTTTCGTGAAAACGCCTCCCGTGAGGCAATGAGACAAATCGGGCTCTACGAGGGATGGGAACCTTTCTGACTTGAGGGCCATGTTCCTTCATGTGCCCATTTCTGTGGTGCATTGTGGCCAGAGGCAAACAATGGGTTGATCAACAGATGCAACTCCTCCTTTAGGTGACTTTCCAGCTATGCAGGAGTCAGATATTTCTACAGAGAGACACATCTCTCCTTGCCCTTATCCAGGCAAGCAAGAAACATGTTCGCGGTTCAGGGATGCATTTCTGGCAGGCAAAAAACACTTGAGGGCGGGGAGCAGGGCTGATGAGTATTGTTATTCTTTTCACTGTTACATTATCTCGTTATTTCCTCCAGGAAGTTCAAAGTGGTGTGTAGGGTGTCTCCCTCCCCATGTTTTCTTCACAACAGCCCTGTGAGGTATGTTGGGCTGAGAGACAGCGACTGGCCCAAGGTCACCCCAGTGAGGGATGTGGGGATTTGAACCCATGACTCTCATGTTTCTAGTCTAGTACCACCCAGTTTGTGTTACCTCTGAGGAGATAGACCCACTGACTTGGAGGGTTTCCTCCCCTCTTCATAGTAAAGGTTCTGTGTGTGTTTGTGTACGAATGCAACAAAAACTAGGTTAAGATGGGTAAATGTTAAATTGTAGGTTTAAAGGTGATGCAATGAGATATGGGCTGCTTTTATGAATTGCACAACTAATATCTTCAGTATCTCTTTGTTAGGTATTACGGACACTAATCGGTTGGTGTCTGGTTTGTAATCAGTGTTGCCATGTACTTGGGTTTAATTTCTTTGGAAGAACTTGTGTTAATTCATCTTGTATTTTTACGCTGAGATCTGCGGATGAAAATATAATTTAATAAATAATAATATCTCATTTAATATAATGAAGATGATATAAATGGTAGTAAAATGCTTGGGCCCTGATCCCGGTGAAGTCAAGCTCCTGTCAGCAGGAATGAGACTTGAATTATTTTTATTTTTTAAAACAAATTTTATATATTCCACTTGATGGTAGGTAAGACAACCTCTAAGGAGTTTAAAATATATTAAATGCGTACTGCTGATGCTTAAAGCTGCATGCTAGGCAGCAGAAGGACGCGGGTGGCGCTGTGGTCTAAACCACTGAGCCTCCTGGGCTTGCTGATTGGAAGGTTGGCGGTTCGAATCCCCATGATGGGGTGAGCTCCTGTTGCTCTGCCCCAGCTCCTGCCAACCTAGCAGTTTGAAAGCACACCAGTGCGAGTAGATATAGAGATACCGCCGTGGTGGGAAAGTAAAAGGCATTTCATTGCAGTCTTGTTTCTGTCACGGTATCTCGTTGCGCTAGAAGCAGTTTAGTCATGCTGGCCACATGACCCGGAAAGCTGTCTGTGGACAAACGCCAGCTCCCTTGGCCTGAAAGCGAGATGAGCACCGCAACCCCATAGTCGCCTTTGACTGGAGGTCCTTTACCTTTATTTTTTATTTAAAAACCCCAAAACAAACAAACAAACAAAACCTGCTAGGCAATGTGCTTCTTCAACTCTGAAACATTTTCTAAACATCTCGTTTCCCATGCTTTATTGTTTGCCTTTGAGTTATCTGGATTCACCTTTTCTGTGCTCCTAGGTTTGTGATACACAAGCAGTTGGCACCCTAATGCATTCCTGAAATATCTTGGTGTAACCAAGGAAGCTGGATGGGTTGTCAGCTGCTTAATTGTGTGTTGAGTATCTTTTGCCCATCGCCAAAGGTCTTTGGCTGCAATCCTAGATGCACTTACTTGGGGGTAAGTCCCACTGAACTCAATGATGCTTCCTTCTGGGTAAGCATACCTAAGGTAGTCCTACATTACTTAACAGCAGTCGGGAACTAAAAAGGGGTGGGGGAGAGAACAGGATACTTGCATCATTTTGACCGATGGCACTCCTTCTGAGAAGCTATTCCAAAATCAAAAGCAATCTGAAAAACAATTTGGGTGTAGCTAAAGGTGAGAGGAATGAGTTAACCTGTTCCAAATCAGGAGGTCTCTATAATATTCTGAGCCAATCTAGGCTGCTGATCAACAAAAGGTGGCAATTTTTTCTGCAACAGGAAACATTGCATTTTCACTTGACGCTGCTGTGCTGGCTTTTGCACACGCGACTCCTAGTAGCAAGAAAATTGCATAGCTTGGCATTTTCTAAGGCTTCGCATTAGTAATTGCCCCCGATTCGTAATTGCAGTGCAATTCACTGGCTCAATTGATTGTAAACACACTAAAAACAATACTTCCCCACATCCCAGTTGCCAGCATAGCACCTTGCCTTACAGGAGGAAAAAAATGCCTGAGGGGTGTGCACTGAATAATTACTACCATTTAAAATTTCTGAGTTGAGCATATGTAAGAATTTTGTTCGAGGAAAGTAAATCCATCTTATATGTAACATAGATTGACTTCAAAACTGCTTCCTTCAACTCTCCCCTCCATTTAAGTGTTGTACACCTTTGACATCATGGAATCAAGGTTTGAAGCTGGTTCCAAATCCTGATTGATAGGATTGATTGTACCACCCTTCATCACAAGATTTCAGGCTGAAGTCAACAGTTGTGTTGGCAGAGTGACCCTCCCTGAGGCACAAGCCTAGGCACTGTGTCTGGAGGTCCTGAGCTGCCCAGATGACAACACCCCGTTCCAAGCCTCACTAATGTGGTCCAAAGGAAAGCAGAGAAATACGTTTGGCTCCAGCTTGGCCGCAGGAGTTGGCGGAAGGAGACATACAAAGTGCCTTCCAACCGTCTTAGATATTCCACTTTGGATTTCTGTAGGGTTTACCTCTTCTCCTTTCCTTCTCCCAAATATAGCCCCCGCAAAGCAGCAGAGATTTAGGGTCAGAGTTTTCCTTCTCTTGGATGGGCTGATTTCCCAGGTTGCTGCTCCTTACTTCCCTATACAGCGCGTGCAGAAACTGCCTTTGTGACCCACAAATGGTCTTGTCCGCTCAATCCGCCAGGGCCTGTCTTTGTATGCAGAGCAAGTCCCTAACTTGGCTACCCTGTCCTGGTTTAGCTGCTCGGTTGAAGCCGTTCCTGCTCTGTGGCCACTGTCACATGCTGGCAGCTTCTAGGAGCCACAGATGAAAGTGGACCAAAGGTGGACAAAATACCCCAGATGGGGCACGACATGTTCCCCACCAGATTTAGTACCCCCTTCTTCTTTCTTTCTTTGGCAGTCGCTTGTAGCCGAGAAAGATAGTCTTCCATGAACACGGTCTTAACAGTGAGTCTGTAAGTGACTGTGGAGGTCACTTCTGGATCCACACATCCTTCCACAGTGGGGACATAGGTTTCTGGGCAGGAGTTGATCAAGGTGAGGGTTTGCCAAATGTGCCTTCCTCTTAGCACATTTCTCCCTTTCGTCCTGAGTTTGAGCGTCTTCAAAACCCATGACACCTTCCGTAAAGGCTGTTCTCCAATTGGAGCACTTGGAGGCCAGTGTTTCCCAGTTGTCGGCGTTCATACTACATTTTAAAGATTTGCCTTGAGTGAGTCTTTAAACCTCTTTTGTTGACCACCAGCATTACGTTTTCCATTTTTAAACTTGGAATAGAGTAGTTGCTTTGGAAGACGATAATCAGGTGTCCGCACAACATGACCAGTCCAACAAAGTTGATGTTGAAGAATCATTGCTTCTACACTGGTGATCTTTGCTTCTTCCAGTACACTGGCATTAGTTTGCCTGTCTTCCCAAGTGATGGAATCTTTTGAGGAGTTGGAGATGGCTTTTATAAGTGGTCCATGTTTCACAAGCATACAGTAAGGTTGATAATACAATAGCTTTGTAAACAGGCATTCTGGTTTCCCTGCAAGTGTCCTGGTCCTCAAGCGCTCTGCACATCAATCGGGAGAAAGCTGCAGTTGCAAAACTCAGACGATGCTGGATTTTGGCATCAATGTTGGCCCTTGTGGAAAGATAACTGCTGTCAGCCATCTCACCTGGCTTCATTAAACAGAGAGCCAAGACAGTGAGGCCCTCTACTTCAGAATCATAGAAATATAGAATTGTAGAGTTGGATGAAACCCTCTAGACTAACCCCCCTGCAATGCAGGGATATGCAGCTGTCCCACACAGGGTTCGAACCTGCAACCTTGGCATTATCAGCACCATGCTTGAACCAACTGAGCTATCCTGACCTGCCATGTGGCTTTTGCTCTGCCAGGACCATTTCATCTTGATCACAAGTAACATCATGAAAGTGCTAATGCCTAGAGGTCCTTCTTTGTCTCTCTACCAAATTCTTCATGCTTTCAAAAATGCTCCCCGATCTCTCAGAATTCACTATTGACAGCAGCACAAAAAAGAGAGACCCCCCCAAAAGAAACGGCTGGTTATCCTATTTGATTAGAACAGTTTCATGCTTTGCATGGATACATAAAAGATAGGATGGAGTCTAATAATCTAAAAGTGGCTGCTCAGCTCTTAACAGGTGGCACTATAATATCTGTATTGAGAGAGATTCTGTATAATGTGCCGGTTACTTAGGAACTGGGATATTGCTTCTGTGATTGTGTAAACTAGCTTAGAGAACATGCTAGAGAAGAAAAACAATTTAATTGTTTTTGGTAGCTCTGCTGGACTGCCGTTAGCTCTGGGAAAGGCTAATTGCAGGAGCAAGAAGGCTTCCATGGGAAAAGATAGTCTTTTAGGTACGTATTCTGGACCTGAAGTGTTTAGACCTTCAGTTGAGCAAGGCTGTCACACCACCACATTTCAAATATTCTTCGATGCAGAGCACATTGCAGTTATTTAATTTAGAGGTAACGAAAGGCATGTCTCACTGTGGCCAAGTCTGATCTTCTTAGCAGTGGGTTTATTTAGATGCTGGACGTAAGCATCCTTGGCCATAACTTCTACTAGAGTATCCAAGAGCACTCCCAGACCAGAAATGTTAAATTTTGAGGGGAACACAATGGCATACAAGACAGGCTGAACCTCTGCTCCCAGATCAGTTGACGTCCTTTGTTCTTCCTGATTAGGCTTCGTTTCGTTAGTCTTTGGCCAGTCTATTTTTGCTTCCCAGAACTGATTCAGAATATCAGCAGCTTTTCTGAAACTGAGAGAGAAAGCCTTGTTGGGTGCACTCTTGGGAGAAGGTCACCTCCATTTTATAACAGCTGCACTGGCTTCCAGTAGGTTTCTGGACGCAATTCATTAAAGACCTAAAATGCTTTGAGCACAAGGTAGCTAAAGGACCAGCTCCTCCCATATAGCCCTGCCTACTTTTTAAGATCTGCAGAGCAAGATTTCCTCCACATCCCATGAGTTGGGGAGACACAGCTGGCTGGAGCACTAGAGAGGACCTTCTTTGGGGCAAATTGATTTGGTCCTCTTTCTTGGCATTATTATTTGCTTCCCTCACCACCACACCAACCTGTCAGTGCACGTTCTCCAGACAGATGACAAATGCTGGGGTTTGGTGCTTTGTTTTTGAAAATTGAATATTATTTGCCTCACCGGGCTTTGATTCTCCACCCCCCCACACCACCACAAACACATACATAGGCTTTCTTATGAGAAACAGGTCACTTAGTCAGTGCTTCCTGGTCAAATAAAACAATGTTGTGACACGCAGACTGGCTTCATGATGACGCCAGTTCCACAACTGTAGCAGAAGCACTGCTTTGAACCTGTTTGTGATGCCTTTATGATGCTGCAACGAATACACTTGGTTTTCAAACTTTCTATAGTGTCTCATATGCTAAGGACCCCTTCAAGTCTTGCAGGGGATTCTGGGCAATTCAGACGCATATCATGTGGCAAATTGGCCAGGCTTAGGCCTCTCGGTGGCCTTGTGTGAGGATGAGCACACAAAGTTCTTCCTGCCATATTTGCATTGCAGTTTTTCAGTGGTGGGCAATGTTTCTTTTTTATAATTATTAACTTTTCTGTTTTACAATTTAAAATACTCTTTTTTCATCCTTAAGATATCAACGACTTCCCTTCTTCTCTTTCCATGGTTCATTTCACATATAAGTCGCTGCATATTTTACAAAGACTTAAACTGGTGGAGGCGGAGTTGTCCCCTGTTGCTGCAACTTCTCCATAGGGCCCAGAACTGGAAATAGCTGCCCGGACACTAGGTTGGTGCATGGAGCCACCCAGAGCTATAGAAACGACTGTGGTATCTTTGGCCATAAAGAGTTAACTATCTGCCGTGTGCATTCCTAGGCTTCAGTGCTTCAGGTGAAATACCTGAATTTCTGTGCTTGGAAGTTCAAGTTAATAAGGAAGCTGAGCCACTGCTGCAAAGGAGGTGAAAACGTCTATTCTAGTACAAATGTTTTACTAGGAAGAAAGGGGGGGGGGAATGCTTTCAGATACCAAATGCTCCAGTAGAAAGCGCCACTTGATGACTTTATTTCCTTAACTTGGTGTTGGCTGAGATTTCAGAAATTGCCTTTGAAATCTGGCGAGAATATGCTTCTGTGTAATAACAAAAACGTCCTCCAATTGCTTCCTCTTGCATGCTCTGTAACCTATCATTACCAGAAAAAAATTAGTTGTTTTTTCTTTTACTGGTCAAGCTCATCTGTCTGTAGTTAGGCGGAGAAATCTGTACGCCATAGATGAGTCATTTTCAGCACTGACTCAGATCCTTTTCTCGACTCTTTTGGAAGGAGATGCTCACTTCAAAACCTTCTGGAACTGAAGGCTTGGCTGCCGCGTTTGCGTCTTAATAATGCGCTGCGTGAGCAGAATCCGCTTCTCTTCCTGAACAGGCCTCTAGGGATAGGGAGTGGGGCTCCCTCTCCCCTGAAGCCAAAATGGGCAAGGATTGCTTTGGATCAGTTGTACTGCTTTGCATTGCATTTTCCTTAGGTAAGAGCAGGGGTCTGCAAGGTTTACCTCGCCTAGGCTGGATCGCACGCGTGCCCCTGATTTCTGGCGCCTGCACAGACGTGATTCCTGGTGCCTGCGGAAACGAGTCCCTGCGCCGTGCTGCACCATTTTAGCACAATGCGTGGGGACTCACCAAGTGGGTGGCTCAGTTTGGGTGCAGCTCGTGGGCCGGTTAAACGACCTTAGGTTGCCGACCCCTGGGTAAGAGCATAAGGAACCCCCCCACACACTGATTCAGTAGTGGTGAAGTTATGTTCTTGTTGTTTAGTCGTGTCCGACTCTTCGTGACCCCATGGACCAGAGCACGCCAGGCACTCCTGTCTTCCACTGCCTCCCGCAGTTTGGTCAAACTCATGCTGGTAGCTTCAAGAACACTGTCCAACCATCTTGTCCTCTGTTGTCTGTTCCCTTCTCCTTGTGCCCTCCATCTTTCCCAACATCAGGGTCTTTTCCAGGGAGTCTTCTCTTCTCATGAGCTGGCCAAAGTATTGGAGCCTCAGCTTCAGGATCTGTCCTTCCAGTGAGCACTCAGGGCTGATTTCCTTAAGAATGGATCGGTTTGATCTTCTTGCAGTTCATGGGACTCTCAAGAGTCTCCTCCAGCACCATAATTCAAAAACATCAACTGTTTGCCAATCAGCCTTCTTTATGGTCCAGCTCTCACTTCCATACATCACTACTGGGAAAACCATAGCTTTAACTATACGGACCTTTGTTGGCAAGGTGATGTCTCTGCTTTTTAAGATGCTGTCTAGGTTTGTCATTGCTTTTCTCCCAAGACGCAGGCGTCTTTTAATTTTGTGGCTGCTGTCACCATCTGCAGTGATCATGGAGCCCAAGAAAGTGAAGCACCCGCAAAGGTGTTCCATGAAGCTGCCACCCTATTTAAATGTTGCTTGCTGTGGGTGCTGGGCCACTTGCTTCTGCACCGGTGGAATATCCTCCTGTGACCCAGGCAGTCTGCATGCTGCACTGTTTGTGTTGGACAGAGCCTCTTAAAGTCTTAATAAGACGCTAGCTGTGGGAAACAGCTATAGGATTAAGTGCTTTCTGCAATTGGGCTCCATCCACACGAAGCATTTAAAACAGCATTGTACCACTTTAAATGGTCGTGGCTCCCCCCGCCACCGAGTACCCTGGGAACTGTAGTTTGTTAAGGGCGCTTAGGGTTGTTAGGAGACCCCCGTTCCCCTCACAGAGCTAAAATTCCCAGATTTCCCAGAGGGATTTATTGTTACACCACTCTGGGAACTGTAGCTTTGTGAGGGGAACAGGGGTTTGCTAATAACTGTCACCTAGTCCCCCTACCCTCTTACCAGGCAGGTGGGGTATAAATAATAAAACTGTTAGAATTATTATAATTTTTATTTTGCCTTCATGGGGCAATTGGGACTCTGCTCAGATAATGAGCGGAGGAAGTCTATAAGCCAATCTTGGTGGTTTTGCTACTTGCCTTCTCTCATTCCTTCAGTCAAAATGATTTAGTACAAAATTTTTAACTTTCTCCCCTGTCCAGGCTTTGTTTTAAAACGAGCTGCTTAAACCAATGTGTGTGTGGTTGTTGTTGTTTTTTTATAGTACAGGTCCAACCAGTCTGAACCTTCCTGTTTTCTGTAGCGTTTTAAGGATTGTGTAGTTTAAGATCCAAATTGTACTGAAATTGGCAACTGCCTGGCACCCAGGCCTTACTAGCAGGGGGAGTCTGTCAATTTCCTGCAAGTACCATATAGCGAAGTCTCCGACGTTTACTGTAAATCTCTCTAATGTTAGCTTTTAGAAGCTGTTTTGCATAACATGAAGCTGCATGTGGGGAATGTGTGTGTGTGTGTGTGTGTGTGTATAATGTGGGCTTTGCAACTAATGCAGGTCCAATTGACTAGGGAAAGCAAAATGTCACATAGAGAAGGATCTGAAATACTTTCCTTAAATTAGTTTTATTCTGGATTGTTTTGTTTGGATTTTTTTCTTTGTGTTGCAAACTGCTTTGAGATTTGTTCTTTAAAATATAAAGCGGTAGAAAAATGGAATCAATAATAATAGTGATAATAATAATAATATCAGGGAAAGGGGAACAGTGTCTAGACCATGGGTAGGCAAACTAAGGCCTGGGGGCCGTATCCGGCCCAATTGCCTTCTAAATCCAGCCTGCGGACGGTCTGGGAATCAGCATGTTTTTACATGAGTAGAATGTGTGCTTTTATTTAAAATGCATCTCTGGGTTATTTGTGGGGCACAGGAATTCGTTCATTATTTTTTCCAAAATACAGTCCGGCCCCCCACAAGGTCTGAGGGACAGTGGACCGGCCCCCTGCTGAAAAAGTTTGCTGACCCCTGGTCTAGACTTTCCATTGTGGTGACTGCAGCCCAGGTTTAAGGTGTCATTTGGCGATTAGATTTTATGTCTTGAGTTTCTAACCGCGTGTGTTGGTGTAGCGCTGAATAAAGCATGTAATGTTGGCATGCCGTGGCCAGATAAACCCTGACCAGCACTGCTTTCCAAAGCAGTAATATTAATGATAACCGAAAGTTTTAGCTTAAGGCAAAGCATTAACAGCAGACCAACCAGTGGGTAAAATGTTTGCATGCATAGCCCTCTTCAAGTTCACCGCACACAAATTAAACTTAAGCGAATTTCTTTCTAGCATTCTTAATTCCTGCAATTCAGTGCTCCTGTCAGCAACCCCTCTTTCTGCAAAGATTTGTTTGCAGCCCTTTCACTACCCCGGTCTGGGACCTTTCCCTATAGCAGTACTGGCCATGTCCTCTCGTTAGCTGTGAACAGTTGCAGCTTGGTATTACCAGGGGATTAAAAGCAATCATTGCCAAAGCCTATTTGGTAGCAAATCCAGTCAAAGCAACTGTTGAGCAAGCTGACGTCCTCACAGGGTCTGGGAGGAAGATGTCGAAGCAGACGCCGTGCGCCGGGCTATGGGTGTCGTGAAGACCCCAATCTCTAACACACAGCCATGGTGGAAGAAATACTGTATCTTCAAGATCTGCTGTTTCAGGAAGAGAGCAAGACAGAAAGGAGGGGAGGTAATTTAAGTTCAGCAAGAATTGGCTTTGGCTAGCCAGACGTTTGGCGCTGACCTAGTTTGTGCTTGCATTGAAGCAGTGAATTCCTAGAACCTGAAGCTGCCCTTGTCTTCCCTTTTTAAGAGGGGGCCGTTTTGTTTTAGCAGTGAGCTTCAGGGTCTATTAGCAAGTATATTGATTTTAAAAGTATATTGATTTTTAAAGTTGTTGCTTTGATTATGCTTGAGATTTAGCCCTGTACTCGGCTGTTGCGTTTAGCTTTGTGTGTGTGTGTGTGTGTGTGTGTGTGTGAATGCTAATTAGCATTAAAGGGCTTGGTATAATTTTCTCTCTCTCATAAATATGTGTCTTTTTTTTTTTTTACCAAATGGAAGCCAAAGAAAATGGAGGGTTGGTGATACTCTAAGAATGGCAGGCTGGTTTGTTGGTTAATAATCATGTAGCTTGCTGAACCTATAAATGTATTTAGTGTTTCATCATTTCTTCAGTTGCAGCCTAGGCTCCATTGTCTTGGTGATTTTCTGCAGGTGATTTTGTAATATACCAAATAGGAATGGTTCATTCCTATATGCTGAATAGAACATGCTCTATATATTATAACAATCTTATTATTAATTGAACAGTGATTCATTTTGGTGAGCCATTTTTAAAAATATAGTGCTGTCAACGTACAGGTCGTTTTGTTGAGTACCACAAGCCAAAACCCCAATGAGTTTCCAATTTAAGTGTTGCCAAACGGAGGGGAGCAAATGAACAAATGCCTACATCATTTCCAGTTTGGTGCAGGGCATTTGTGTGTGTAACTGTAGAGACCATACAATGCTTTGTTGTTAAAAACGTAGAAAAAAGAGAGTAGAAAAAAGAGAATCCTGGCCCGGTGACGGCATTTGGTTTGGCCTAAGAGGTGTCAATGTGTGCCTAATTTTAGAAGATGGTGGCAGCATTCTTACTTGACACTGTTTCCTGGTAACCTTTTTGTTGATCCTTTCGAAAGGCATCTGAGAAGGAAAGTTACGCGAGAAAATGCCTGGTATGTGACCTCATTTTCCATTTCTGTTTCCAGATGTAACACTGTAGAGTCTCTTGAAAAAATAATAATAGCAGGACTCTGGTCGTGTGATGGAAATGGCTACAGGTTTAATAATCTGATATTCCAGGCAGAAAAGAGCTAGGAAGTAATCAAGCCTATAAATGGCTTTTTCGGGGGTTGGCATGATACGTGCTTCATCTTTGCCATCTGATAACCTTCTATGGATATTAAAAGCATAGGTCTGAGAAAGGGTAATACAGATGTGGTCTTTGTTGGAGTGGCCACTTATGCCGGAAAATTCCCAGCCAAGGAGACTCTTGGAAGATGAAAATGCTGAATAAAAATATTGACTTTGCCACTAGGCTGCATTAATGCGATTTACTTTTTAATCTTTTCATTTTGAGTCCCGGCCTTAATACATATTATAACATGAAAAACTGCAGTCGGGATTCCTGTGCTAAATATTACTGGCCTCAGATGCTGTGCAAAATTTCTGTGGCTTTCACAGTCAGGTCCTCGTCTTTTTCATGCGTGTGTTCCTGCCTATCGACTGATCTTTAGCAGCTCTCCGATCTTCTTTACTGTCTCATTATGCACATATTTTCAAGTGAACATAGATCTTCAGACAGATTCCCCCCCCTTCCTTTCCCAACTTCCTTTATGCATCTGTATCTAGGCCAAGCATTGTTGGACTCCAACTCGCGTTAGCTGTAACCAGCATGGCGAATATTCAGAGATGTGTGCTAAAAAGCAAAACAAAACATGCCACTGCTGGTTAGGAGGAATTAAAACTATTTCCTTGTCTAGAGGAAGGAATCAACTTGAAGATGTACCACACACTTGTAGGTGGCAACTTCTAACATTTAAAAAAACACACAATCTATGCTTCCATGCTTGTGGTCAAATGTTACCATGATT
The DNA here is from genome assembly GCA_034642415.1 of Podarcis siculus. Classification (NCBI taxonomy): domain Eukaryota; kingdom Metazoa; phylum Chordata; class Lepidosauria; order Squamata; family Lacertidae; genus Podarcis; species Podarcis siculus. The sequence continues at coordinate 279,641 of JAXCMG010000163.1, forward strand.
GGAGTAACCTCAGGGCTATCCTGATAGTCTCCAAAGTGATTGCTTGAAAAGCAAGCTCAGGTGGAGGATTCAAACGTGTTTTAATGATAATTCAGCTGCTCCTGTTAGATGCTTAACAAGCAGCAGCTGCTTACAGGCCCCGCCCATTGTTTGATACAGTGCAAGGCTTTCTCTTTATGTGGACTATCAGTGCAGCCCAGCAGCACGGTTTGCAAGCATTTGTTTACCTGGTGGAAGGTGAGGAGTTTGCCAAGTGATATGTGTGCAACTGTTGTATCCTGCTTTGGAAAGTGTACTTTGAACTTTATAATTTCAGTTTGCCCCACCCCTTGCTGCAAAGCCACAGGCTCATATTGGTGATCTCAACCTGTTGGTTTTAAATGATGTTTACTGTTGTGTTGCGATTACAGTCCTATTACGAAGCTGTATGCATCTGTACAGACACAGCAAATGATTTTGGGGGCATTGGCTAGTACTTTGCGTCGGGATTTGAAGTTCAGTGGGGCCACCAGGCCTTTTTAGTGAGCGCTCGTCTCTTTTCTCTCGTATGGAAGGCATATTTGGGGGTCCTTTGAGTGATGATTTAATCTGCTTCCTTTCTGTTCCAAAGTTGGGGGGGCAAGAGGTGTGAATTTTGCTTCTCTTTGTGCTATTTACAGTGGTACCTCGGGTTACAAGCTTAATTCGTTCCGGAGGTCCGTTCTTAACCTGAAACCGTTCTTAACCTGAGGCACCAATTTAGCTAATGGGGCCTCCTGCTGCCACCGCGCGATTTCTGTTCTCATCCTGGGGCAAAGTTCTTAACTCGAGGTACTCCTTCCGGGTTAGCGGAGTTTGTAAGCCAAAGTGTTTGTAACCCAAGGTGTTTGTAACCCGAGGTACCACTGTATTACACTTGACAGTAGCATGCATATTTTGCTACAGTGAATTGGCTCTGCAATTTTGTGCTGGCGTGGATTAATGGCATCTGATCCTGGTGATTTAGCACAGCTTCCTTAACTTTTCTATTGTGAGTCTTTTTCCATTGACAAAAAGGAAGGCCAGGTTAAAGCAGCCATCGTATACAGTGCCCCAGACATTAGCAGTAGTATTGACACATAGCTTATGTTTGGTTCTGGACCATGTCCCCAATGTCTTGATTGTTGCTTTCCTTTTCCTCCTGTACGATTGTTGGACATTTAGGTAGCTAGGTAGTTTTCCTTTCCCTATGACCTGGCAGTTCAGCCTGGCTATGGTCCTTCTGATGGCACATTGTGAGCAGGCATAGCTGTCAAAACTTCTTGCCTTGCCACAGTCCTATAGCATCACCATGCAGTTTACCTGTTGCTTGGTGATGTTAGCTGTTACCTCTTTTGAGTTAGGTCCACAATCCACTCTCTTTTTCTTGTGGATAGAAGTACAGTGGTTCAACAGTTTCCAGGTGTTTCTATACTTTTGGAATTAGACACCTGCTTCCATTGTTTATGATCAAAGTTGTACTCTAGTAAAGGTAAAGGTACCCCTGCCCGTACGGGCCAGTCTTGCCAGACTCTAGGGTTGTGCGCTCATCTCACTCTATGGGCCGGGAGCCAGTGCTGTCCGCAGACACTTCCGGGTCACGTGGCCAGCATGACATCGCTGCTCTGGCATGCCAGCGCAGCACACGGAACACCGTTTACCTTCCCGCTAGAAAGCGGTCCCTATTTATCTACTTGCACCTGAAGGTGCTTTCGAACTGCTAGGTTGGCAGGCGCTGGGACCGAACAACAGGAGCGCACCCCGCCGCAGGGATTCGAACCGCCGACCTTTCGATCGGCAAGTCCTAGGTGCTGAGGCTTTAACCCACAGCGCCACCTGCGTCCCTAAGTTGTACTCTAGTCTTTTTAAAAAACATAAACAATAGCCCCTTATAATAGGTCTGGTCTCCATTTTCACTGTAGTACAATTGCCAATAGCTTCCAGTATGGATGAGAGATGCTTTGGGCTGCATCAATTTATGACAACTTAATGGTCAGCATCTTGAAAAGCAGAGACATCACCTTGCCAACAAAGGTCCATATAATTAAAGCTATGGTTTTTCCAGTAGTGATGTATGGAAGTGAGAGCTGGACCGTAAAGAAGGCTGATTGCCAAAGAATTGATGCTTTTGAATTATGGTGTTGGAGGAGACTCTTGAGAGTCCCATGGACTGCAAGAAGATCAAACCTATCCATTCTTAAAGAAATCAGCCCTGGGTGCTCACTGGAAGGACAGGTCCTGAAGCTGAGGCTCCAATACTTTGGCCACCTCATGAGAAGAGAAGACTTCCTGGAAAAGACCCTGATGTTGGGAAAGATGGAGGGCACAAGGAGAAGAGGACGACAGAGGACGAAATGGTTGGATAGTGTTCTCAAAGCTACAAACATGAGTTTGACCAAACTGCGGGAGGCAGCGGAAGACAGGAGTGCCTGGCGTGCTGTGGTCCAGGGGGTCATGAAGAGTCGGAAACGACTAGATGACTAAACAACAACAAGAGTTGGAATGGACCCTGGGGGTCATCTAGTCCAATCCCCCCCAGTGTTGCAGGAATCCGCATGTAACTCACGGGCTCTGCCACTGAGCAAAGCCCCCCCATCAAAACACAAGCAAGAGTGAATAAGTCTCGCTACTCACTGCTGCATTGGTCCTAACTGGATTCCATTTGGGAGACGTACCAACATAGGCAAACTTTTGGGTTTGTTGGGTATGGGGCTCCCCAACAAGGCACCCTTTTCCTTCAGGATGTGACAAACATGTTGGCTTGGTTTGGGGTCAGATTGCATTGCCTAAAAGGAAGGATTAAAAGAAGCTTTTTCCAGCAATGCTGTACAAGTGAAAAATATGTTACAGTGGCACTATAGCAAGGATTATTAGCTTGGTTAGGACTTAGTATCAGGGTGCTTTTCAGCCCCAGAGAGAGTTCCTGGATTAGCAGGAAGAAAAGTTTATGCAGGTTCTTGTGTGGCAGGTGGTATGGAATGGATTTCTCCCCTTAAAGCGAGGTGAAAAGATGCTCTTCTCAGATAGGAGTAATAAGCAAGCACAGGAGAAGTTTTCCGCCCTTTCCAAGAGAAGTCTTCAGCAGTCTTTTTTCCTGTTAAATGCTAATCCAGTGCCCCAACAGACCGTGAACTTTCTGTGGGAACAAACCTAACCTCCTTCCTGACTTTTGCGTGTTCTCCTTTTCTTCTCCAATGCTGCTGTGAGGAGGAGCTCAGCTGTTTCTCCCTCCATTTTTGATTAACCAGTTTGTCCGAACCCAGAGAAACCATGGTTCACCTTAACTGCTGTTAGCGGAGACACGCTTATGAAACTGGCTTGTTTTCATGACGATTACCCACCGGTTGCGGCGCACCAAACAGCGCTTAATCTAAAGGAGATGCTTCTGGTCTCCCTGAAGCCCGTTTAGGAGATGAAGAGGGGAACGGTTGAGCCTGGGATAGAGGCTCCATCCTTGTAATGCTGAACTGTGGTTTAGCATTTGCATCTGAAGGAAGCTGCCAGTGGGAGGCTTAGGGGTGGGGAGGGGAATATGGTTACAAAGCATTAGAATAGTAGGAAGCAGTGTTAGAAACTCAGGTGTATAGCTAGAGGGCAAATGGCTCCTTAAAACAAGGTCACAGTCACCAATACGGAATGTCTCGTTGCTCTTTTCAAGTCTTATTTTTCAAAGGATGGACTGATCGATTCAGAGTTAAACATCTGGCTAGCTCCGATGACAACCTTGAGCTAGGTTAAGAACTTTGAGAACTTAAGGAAGAAAAGTCACTTGATCCAGGGAGAGTCCACACAAATATTAGCCTATTCTTACCTCTTAATGGTAGGACGCGGGTGGCATGGCACAGAGGAATTGAGCCTTCCTACTTGCTCATAGAAGGGACACGGGTGGCGCTGTGGGTTAAACCCACAGAGCCTAGGACTTGCCGATCGGAAGGTTGGTGGTTCGAATCCCCGCGACGGGGTGAGCTCCCGTTGCTCGGTCCCAGCTCCTGCCCACCTAGCAGTTCGAAAGCACATCAAAGTGCAAGTAGATAAATAGGTACCGCTCCAGCGGGAAGGTAAACGGCGTTTCCATGCGCTGCTCTGGTTTGCCAGAAAGCGGCTTAGTCATGCTGGCCACATGACCCGGAAGCTGTACGCCGGCTCCCTCGGCCAATAAAGCAAGATGAGCACCACAACCCCGGAGTTGGCCACGACTGGACCTAATGGTCAGGGGTCCCTTTACCTTTACCTCTTAATGGCTGCACAGACCATTCAAAACGTAGGAATATTCTTCACAACTGTGAGCAGGGCAGTGGGGTGGGGTGGGGGAAAGTGAAGACAAGCTGCAACAATTAACTATAACGTTGTTCCCAGCTTCCGCTCAGGCTGCGCAGAAGCAGCATTTTGGTTCCTGAAATGCATTCCGATCGTGCAGATAAAATATAGCTGATAGACTTCTACAGGATGTGTTGCTTGTGTGCGAAAACAGTCAAGATCCAGTGATTCCCAGGCGTGCACCTCCAGATGCTGGAGACATCAGGCGCCATTCTGGCACCTGGGCATCTTGGTCGCAGGTGGCCGATAGTCAGGTGTAAAAAGCGCCTGGCTATTTTCAAACACCATTAGGAGCTGATAAATTACAAAGCAATTTACAATGGTGACAGTTGTGGCTGTCCTCACTTATAGTCAGGGCTGCTGTGGCTTTCCTGCCCCTCTTTGCTGTGGAGCGGGTCATTCACATATTTATAGAAGAGAGCTATATTTCTATCTATCGATCAGTTATTATAGCTGTAACTCTTGACCTAGTGCCTAGCAGACAAAGGTCTTCAGACATTTATGGTTGCTGATGATAACCTAAGAGGTACAAACAGAGGCAAAACGGTGTTAAAGTTTTGAAGAAGGAATGGTTCATAACGTCTCTCTCTGTGTGTGTGTGTGTGGTGCATTCACTCGTGAATAAGGCAGGAAAATGCACACAGACTATTTCATCTCCAGACAGTGCTTTGCGTAGCAGAGGTGGATCTTAAGAAACTAGCACAGAGCATGCAGACCTTGTAAGAGCCACATGGTTAAACAAAAGGTAAGCGCTGCATTTTTATACTGAAGAGAGGGCTGATTTGTGTGTTCTCTGAGCAGGGAGCTGGCTACAGCTGGCTGAATTCAGGCAGGCAGCAAGAGCTTGGAAAAAATGGGTGTTCCCTTAGTGTGGCTTATGTCACTAGTGTTCGCCACTGGACAGAGCGCTGACTTAATAGGCAAAGCACAATATGAGTGAAGCAGCCGGCTGGGCTGAGCAACAAAGGGAGTTGCCACCAGTTTTTGTGCGTGTGTTTTTAATGCACATCTGGGGAAAAGAGTGTTTAGTGCAGTGGAGTTGCCTCACCCTTAGGAAGGAAATTTTTTGTTTTTGTTTTTAATGACAAATGGAAAAGGGAGTGACCTTCCTGTCCTCCGTTTACAAAACCCCACCCTTTGAATTCATCCAGAAATCAGGTTGCCGTCCCAATTTTGCTGTGAGTTTAATGCCATCTGTGGCTCTTGCTTGAGGTTTTAAAAGCAGGTTTCATCAGATTGCTTTGTTTGGGGTGGGAGAGGGAAAAACAGGTGTGTTTTTTGTGTGTGTGCTGAGTTCTTTATGACATCTGGAAGCCCACGTAAAAAGAGGGGGATCAGCGCAAGGTGAATCTCTCTCTCTTTTTTAATTTTGTGACATTTTCCAGCTCCAAAGGTAGGAGGAGGCAGGTGATAACTGCAGGAGCCGAAGAGGCAAAGCAGCTCCATCTGGCTGGGTGCTTTTGGTTTAAGCGTATTCACTGGCTCAGCTCTGCAAAGCGATGATGTAATCTGTTCTGCTGCAAGGGCTGCTGACTGTGGGTAGATGTTCTGTTGCTGCATTTTGCACGGATACCCGTGGCATTGTGCTGCTTCATTATCCAGAGTGGTTTCAGAGCTATCGTAAAAGGCAGGTAGATTTTTGCCCCTTTCCCTTTGGAGTTTTGAATTATCTCCAGCATTGCATCGCCTCTGAATTAGCAGGTCTGTGTTTGCTTATTAGGGAGGCGAGGGCTATTCCTTGTCCTCACAACTTGCCACTGTCAACATGGAATCTTTGGGACATCTGCCTGGGGATTGGATGCTGCCCTCATCCTCAGCTTTAGGGTGAGGTGAGGGAGGAAATATGGGTTGCTCATAGCAACCGCTTGCCTACATAAAAAGTGCATTTTTTCCTCTTTTGTGTGTAGCTCATTTTTCTTGGGATCTGAAAACATGTCACATGTGGGCTCACTGCAGGGAAATCGTGGATTTTAATATTTTTTTTGCAATAAAAATGTGTTTTTCTTTTAAACCAATGCATTTTTTATGGGGATTCAGATGGTGCTTTTGAGATAGGGATATTGGGGTGGTAATTTTCCAGGAGTGGCTTGAAAGGAGTTCTGCAGTTTAGCACCAAACCTTTGTGCACAAATGCACAGCAACCAAAACTCTTCAAATCGTAGCGGAGGGAAGCAAAAAACTGATAAGAAGGGAGATGAGCTAGCGCAAAATGAGCAAATTGGGGGAAGAGTTCAAGCATCAAATTTACAATTGAAATCAGGGGGAGGGGCTCCTTAACAGTTACATGATTGTGCTTCTCTTACTCAGTTTTGCAATTGCTCTTAACCGTTCCCAATACCACCTTCAGTAGGGTGGGTTTTTCCTAAAGCATTATATGGGCAGTTGACATTTTTCCAGCAGATCTGGCATACTGACTTACAATCAAATAGTTGGAAGGGAGCCCTGAGGGTCATCTAGCCCAACCCTCTGCAATGCATGCATTTCAGCACATGGTCTCCCATCCAATTTGAAACCATACCGGACCCTGCTTAGCTTTGCAAACGTGCTAGTGGTTTTATTGCTGCACCGCTTTGGGTGGTGTTTAGAAAAATCTGACAATGCTTCAACCCTCCCCTAGTCAAAAAAAGACAGGATGTTTTCCTTTTGCCCTTAGGACAGAAATAAGTTTTTAATTGTTTGGACAGTGTCTGGTGAAACTTCTTAAGCAGGGAGCGGCATGGCCAGCAAGCTTTCTAGTGATTGGAGAATGAGATGTTATTGTCCACCTTAGGACAAAAACTAGGAGGGTAGTAATTCACACGATTCATTGTTGCAGAACTGCACTCTTCTTGGTGTGGAATTTCAAGAGCACACAGCCCTGATGATTGGGAAAGGATTGCCAGTTATGTAGCTGGGGATCACATAAGAAACATTTATAGTCCCCAAAAGGGGTTAGAATTTGAACTCATGAATTTATGAAGTGTAGTGTTTATAATTATCTGGGTTGCTGTGTTTTGAAGTTGGAGCAAACATGGACATCTGACATCTGCTTCATCTGCTCCAAAATTTTAGTTATGCGTCAAGTAGCATTTAACTTGTTCACCCAAGACCCCAGTCCCTTGCACTATTCTCCACAAGAATTTCACCTAGAACTGTCACTCCACTTCTTCAATTTCCCATACTCTTTGACCTGTTGGTGTGTTTGCAATTTCTTTTTTTTAAATAATATTTTTACTAAATTTTCAACAAAAACAAACAAACAACAAACACAACCACCACAAACAAAGAAAAATATACACGAAAACAATATCAGAACCATAAAATGGGATTCTCTTGGACTTCCCTCTCTCCTATTGTTAATCAATTCCTCCTGCATCTTTTATGATAATCCAAAATCCTTTACCTCTCCCTTTTGTCCAAAATTCACTATCAAACTACAAAATTCACCATTTTCAAGTGGACCACTTGGGATTGCTGGCTACTGGGACTCTTGCAATGATTGCTGGGCTGGCTGGACCTTAATCTGACCCATTGAGGAGCTCTTTATCATGGTAACAAAGAAAGCATGTGAAGGAACATTTAACACTGAATAGTTGTGCCTTCAGTACTTCGTTGTTGTTGACATCCATCTGTCTTAAGAGGGTGTCTCCAAGGGTGAGGTCAAACCACTGGATTGGCAGTACTGAAGTGACCTTCCATGGTACGCGAAGCTGATCAGTGTGTCTGGAGGTCCTGGGCTGCCCAGATGGCAAGACCCTCCTCTCTGCCTCGCTGATGTGGTCCAAAGAAAAGCAGAACAACATGTTTGGCACCTGCTTGGCTGCAGGAGTTGCCGGAACAGGGCATGGGGGCATCGTATTAGGGATTCCACTCTGGATTTGTGTAGGATTTACTCCCTATCTTCTCCTGAAGATATCCCACAAGGCGGCAGAGGTTTACTTTACTACTAAGGGATAAGAAAATAAGAAGAAAAGATAAAAAGGTAAAGGACCCCTGGCCGGTTAAGTCCAGTCAAAGGCAACTATGGGGTTGTAGTGCTTCTCTTGCTTTCAGGTCATGGGAGCCAGTGTTCGTCCACAGATAGCTTTCCAGGCCACGTGGCCAGCAGGACTAAACCGCCTCTGGTGCAACAGGACACCATGACGGAAACCAGAATGCACAGAAACGGTGTTTACCTTCCTGCTGCAGCGCTACCTATTTATCTACTTGCACTGGTGTGCTTTCAAACTGCTAGGTGGGCAGGAGCTGGGACAGAGCAACTGGAGCTCACCCCGTCACGGGGATTCGAACCGCCGTCCTTCTGATCTGCAAGCCCAAGAGGCTTAGTGGTTTTAGACGGTAGCGTCACCTGCGTCCCATTACATCTTGGGGTATTTCACTATGCTACTACTCTGTAAATTCAAAACTAGTGCTGAGAGAATATGGCCTTCTAAAGTTCTCAGAAAACTGAGAAACTCTGATTCTGTCATGTTCAAAGGAACTCTGTCTTGCTTCATACTGTTGGATGAATGTAGCTGGCGTTGACCAAGAGAGGAGGACCGGAAGGAGTAGGGGCCATTATCATTGTTTCCCTTGCCCATATTTAGATGAAATTAAGACTATTAGGATGCGGGTGGCGCTGTGGTCTAAACCACAGAGCCTAGGGCTTGCCGATCAGAAGGTTGGCGGTTTGAATCCCCGCAACGAAGTGAGCTCCCATTGCTCGGTCCCTGCTCCTGCCAACCTAGCGGTTCGAAAGCACCTCAAAGTACAAGTAGATAAATAGGTACCGCTCCAGCGGGAAGGTAAATGGCATTTCCATGCACTGCTCTGGTTCGCTAGAAGCGGCTTAGCCATGCTGGCCACGTGACCTGGAAGCTGTACGCCGGCTCCCTTGGCCAGTAAAGTGACATGAGCGCCGCAACCCCAGAGTCGTTTGCGACTGGACCTAATGGTCAGGGGTCCCTTTACCTTTTTAGACGATTATAACTGGATCTAGTTTGCTGGATCCAGATTTCTCCACCTTCTTACCTGTAAAATGGGAGCTGCTGTTTTGCTGATTATTATCCAGGGGATGACTGACAATCCTCAAAAGTTTGCTAGGGGCTTGAAAGAGAACGGTTTTAAAAAATTGTCAAGATTTCCTGGTAAATGTCAAATGCATTGGTAGTTTCTGGGGGTTTGACGGTGAAAAGGACTGACTGCAAAACTGAGGAGTGGGCTGGCTTCTATTTTTGTGTGGGCGGCTTCCCCCCCCCAACCCTCCCTCTAATCCGTCTGTGGCCCACCAACCTGTTTTCCAGCTAAGGTAATATTTAAAAGGCTCTGTGCATCTACTTCATAGTGGGTGGAATTTTGTGTGCCTTTTATACAATCTGGAACCAAATGATCTCATCCTAGTCAGATGCTGCATTACGAGAAAGCACGCTTTTATCCTGACTTTCAGATGAGCTAGGATTATTTTAAATATTATGCTTGGTGGGTTTTTTTGTTGTTGCTTTTGGCAGTAGTGGTCTCCTTGGCTTTTTTTTTGCTCAAGAAGAGTTTGGATTGACTTGCATGTTACGTTACGTTAATTTGTTTGAGGTCGAGATGGCATCATTCACTCAGATGGCACAGTTTAGGCTTGGTTTTCTCTTGTATAAATCACGAATTTGGAATGACTGACTCTCAACAGCAATGCTCCTTATGAAGGAAAATGGGCAATAAATCTGCATTTGGGGCCGTTCTGTGGACTTATCTTTACATTGTGGCGATTACAGTAATTGACTGATAACAGGAAAGTGTGATGCTGTGGTCCCAGTGCTACTGGTAAGCTGAGTATTTCCTCTCGCTAAAGCAAGCGGGTGGCGCTGTGGGTTAAAGCCTCAGCTCCTAGGGCTTGCCGATCGAAAGGTCGGCGGTTCGAATCCCCGCGGCGGGGTGCGCTCCCGTTGCTCGGTCCCAGCGCCTGCCAACCTAGCAGTTCGAAAGCACCCCCGGGTGCAAGTAGATAAATAGGGACCGCTTACCAGCGGGAAGGTAAACGGTGTTTCCGTGTGCGGCTCTGGCTTGCCAGAGCAGCTTCGTCACGCTGGCCACGTGACCCGGAAGTGTCTCCGGACAGCGCTGGCCCCCGGCCTATAGAGTGAGATGGGCGCACCAACCCCAGAGTCTGTCAAGACTGGCCCGTACGGGCAGGGGTACCTTTACCTTTAAAGCAAGTGGGTTTGCAACTTCAAAACTCCTAATGTTGATCTGGCCATTGCTGATTGGTTTGCACAGCCAGCAAGCTAGAAATAATATAAAGGGCAATATGGCGGCATACTCAACTGCTAGAAACTACAGTCCTTTGATATCAAAGTGGGGAGGAGATTCACAGGAACTGCGTGTACCGGGCTTCCTCACACTTGGCCCTCCAGATGTTTTTGGCCTACAACTCCCATGATCCCTAGCTAGCAGGACCAGTGGTCAGGGGTAATGGGAATTGTGGAGGGCCAAGTTTGAGGAAGCCTGTCGTGTACGGTGCAATATCCTCATTGCACATAAATAAGAACACCATGCATTTAGACAATGCATATTCAGCTCCAAGAAAAGCAGAATGTATTTTTTTTTATGCACAGTGGGGTAATTTATGTCCTCACTTTGCATAATCCTGGTTTTGGTAGCTCTGGGGAGATGCAAGGAACTGTGCCAAGATGCTTGCCTCTTCCTTCCACCCTTCCATGTGTGTTTCATCCTAAAGTTTTGGTATTTTGCTCCATTTGTAAAAAGGGGAAATATGTGCTGTGCCATTGGCTCTTACTTAAACATGGTGGCTCAGTCTAGACCAGAGTCAGATGGAAAGTGAAGATTCTGTCCATAACAGAATCTTCATCCGAACCAGCAGCCTATTGGAGCTAGTGATTCTTTGCAGATTCAACCTTCCTGCTGAATATAAATCTGGCTAGTTCGGATTAAGAGACATCTTGTTAACAGTTACCTAAAGGTGATCTCCTCCACCCTATCCTTTTGGCTCTCCAACTTTGACTCCAGTTCTTGTGTGGAACCTGGGCAACCATCCCCAGTTGCCATCTCTCTCTCTTTGCTTAGGAAAGCTTGCCTTGCCTGTAGATTCCTGTCCCCCTTCTTGATTCTTCCTTTCCTGCTATCACCGCTACTTTCCCTTCGCTGCTGTCCACACCTAGTCCCCTTCTAGTCAAGCTTGTGGCTATGCAAGTTGTGTAATATTCACACTGAGTGCTAGTAAAAGGAACTATATATGGCAGCAGGAATAATAATAATAATTAAAAAAAAATATTTATACCCCGCCCTTCCTGGTTCAGAAAACCGGGTTCTGGGTGGCTAACAACAAATTTAAAACACTTAATTGATGGAACAAGAAAAGCATAAAATACAGTATAAAACGTGAATAACAATAAATTCAAAATTCAAAAATCAATTTAGGGGGGAAATCCATCCAATAAACATTAGATGATCACCAGGGCTAGCTGGCTAAATTAGTCCTATTTGGGCCAGCGAGGAGACCAGGGGAGAATTAGCTGTGGGATCCCAGAATGGGTAATCTTCATAAAAAGGAGAGGGGGAGGGAAGGAAGGAAGGGGAATAAAAGATCAGGCTAAGTTCAAATTGAAAGCCAGGCAGAATAGCTGTGTCTTACAGGACCTGTGGTGGAAAGAAGTTAAATCCTGCAGGGCCCTGGTCCCATGGGGCAGAGCATTCCCCCATGTCGGAGCCATCACTGAGAAGGCAGCCTCCTGCAGGTTTTAGTCATCAGAAAAAACTGCTTCAACCCAACCTAACAATATGTTGGGCTAACTAACTTTGAGCCTGATTCTCAAAGTGTGATACTGATAGCTCCTTGTATACAAACTAAGTTGCTGCGGTTCTGTGGCTTTTGTGACTCTTGAATGAGTTTGGGCTGTAGTTTCGAAGTTCAAACACCAGTTACGCTACCACCCCTTTATGTCCTCTAAGAGTCTAGGTGGCTGAAATTGTTTAAAGAGTTTGGGGAATAAAGGCAGCCAAGCAAATTAAAACTTTTTTTTTAACAGAGAAATTAACTGATTAAGAAATCCAATTAATCATGTTTTCTGATCCCTTGTCCCCGATGTTCCTTCTCCCCAGCATCACCATCAAAAATGGAAAAAAAGCTTAAAAAAACAAGACTTTTCTGGCATGAGTATTCCAGAGTTGGTTTCTGTTAGGGCTGGTTAACAGGCAGAAGAAGACTTTGGGCGCCCCAAGAAAATTTGCAATGGTTTTTCGTCTTTCCCTTTTTCAAGTTTTAAATTATTGTACTTTTCCATGTATAAGACGAGTTGTTTTTTTAAATAAAAAAGTATGCTAAAAATTTGGGGTCGTCTTATACATGGATTGTCAGTGGCTATTTGGTGTGCTATTGGTGACTTTGTCAAGGTCTTGTGTTGATTGGCTGTCGCTGCGGCAATAGGGCGGGCGATTGGTGGCTTCTGCCGGCGCGGGGACAGACGATAGGTGGGTTTTGCGACACGTATGAGTGGCAGTGTAGGTCAGGCTGGTGAGCGATTTTTGGCAATCCCGCCTAAAAAAAACTCAACAACTCTGGGCCACCCCCTGCAAGAAAAAACTCAACAGCGCTGAGCAATCTCCCCCCATTTTCTTAATTTGGAGTCCCCAGAAATCGGGGGCGTTTTATACATGGCAATGTGTTATACACGGGAAAATACCGTAAATCGTTCAAATTCAACCGAGCATATTGGATCTAGTCCATACCATCTACTCTCAAGAGTATGTTATTAAAAATGCACCCACAGAGCACACAGGATGATGATTTCTATGACCATCTCTATATAGCTTCTTTGGAGTGGTTGGCCATTTACCAGAGAAGGTGGGAGGTTGTAAGGTGGGGGTCTGAGTTCAGTCCCAGGTACCGAGCGGTGAGTAAAATCAGCTAGCGCTTAACTGGAGTTGGTAAGAAGCCCCTGCAAAGATCTCATAGAATCCGTCCATAATGAATTGGAAAAAGTGTTTAAAAGTACTTTTCCAAAAAAACCCCCACCAACCCAGAGTCCTTTTCATTGGGGCTAATTCAGACTGAAATTTCCAGGTGCCAAAGAAGGTTATTTATGTATGCTATTACTGCGGCCCATGTTTTGTTAGCCCAGAATGGAAAACAAGCGAGGTCCCAACTAAAGAAGGACATTGGCAACTTAAGCTGACAGAATATGCGCAGCTTGCAGACTTAACATATAGAATAAGAAAAAAAAAATCCATCCAGTAGCACCTTTGAGACCAACTAAGTTTGTTATTGGTATGAGCTTCCGTGTGCATGAATACTTCTTCAGAGTATCTATCCTGGTTTTTGCAGGTGGGCAGAGAGTTTTGCCTCTCAGAATGGCTTATGACAATCAAAGTGCTAAAATGCATCTCAAAAAATTAAAAAATACCTAACAGTAGTAGCAAATCAACAGTAATAAAAGAGGAAAGATTGGGATCTGACTGGTTTCAAACAGCTGCTGCCCAAATGTGAAGATAAATGTTCATCTGCTGAGAGTCCTTCGACATCACAGAATGGTTTCTCTGCTTTTTCAGGTTTGGCTTCTTAGGGGATCCTCATTTTGAGCGTCGGCTCACCTGTCTTTCAACGGAAGTGACTAGTATTTCAGAGAGTTGAGTGCAGCACCCTTGAAGTGTAGCTTCTCAATTGCAGTTGCACCTTTCTTCTCTGAAATAGAGATTTGACATGAGATGATGAGTAAGTTTTAGAAATGAGTCCTTGGAAAGTGCATACAGTCATACCTTGGGTTAAAGACACTTCAGGTTGAGCGTTTTCAGGTTGTGTCCCGCGGCGACCCAGAAGTAACGGAATGGGTTACTTCCGGGTTTCGTCGCTCGCGCATGCGCAGACGCTCAAAATGACGTCATACGCAGAAGCGCCGAATCGTGACCCGCGCATGCGCAGACAGGGGTTGCATTCTGCTCAGGTTGCAAACGGGGCTCCGGAACGGATCCCGTTCGCAACCAGAGGTACCACTGTAGTTCAAAAAGCAGCTAGACCCCTGAAATGGAGGGTAGAGGAAAAACCCATGCACAGATTTTGTTTTTAAAAAGCAAAACAAAACCAGAGGCCAGTCCATCTAGTGTAGACATAGGGAAACTCGGCCCACCAGATGTTTTGGGACTACAACTCCCATCATCCCTGACCACTGGTCCTGTTAGCTAGGGATGATGGGAGTTGTAGTCCCAAAACATCTGGAGGGCCGAGTTTGCCTATGCCTGATCTAGTGCCTAGAGTGGATTGCAGCTTCCCTGCTCTTTTTGTTCCTCCAAACTTTAGGCTTGGGAGGACAGCTTTGCAGGTGAAAGAACTTGAAAGAGGAGAAGCCAGCCAAAGGGGTGAATAACAAACAGGATATATGCTATAATATTGTATGGGAGCAGAACAAAAACATCTGTAAAGTGATGGGCAAGGAGATTATCCATGCTTCCTCCAGGTGCTTCCCTGTGCTCAGATCCTCCTGAGATGGCAGGGCAAATGGACAAAAAGAATTATTATTTCCTTGGACTTTTATGCCCGACAACATTATTGTTGTGAAATATGGACACAGTGCGTGGAACGAAGCTTAGAAGGCATTCACAGGGCAGTTCATTCCATTTTCACGACTTTCCCCCAGCCTAGCTGTTAAGTTCTACGTTGTATTTGAGGTTTCACGTGATGCAAAAGCCACCTCTGGAACTGTAGTGCTCATTTCCTTGTTACTTGTTTCCAGAAACAAGCCATTTGCAAATAGTACAGACATGCGTGCTCAACGTAATCCACTGTAGTTGCAGATAAAATGTCAAAATTGGAATAAACTGGCATGTGAATGCAGCCTTAGAAAATACTGCCTGGAGTGGTTTCACTGCATTGTAGCGGTCTCTTAGCCAAATATTTTGCGGGATGCTTAAGGAATTATTATACCTGTTTTTAATGGTAGATAAGAATGCCATGCTAGAATGTTGAAATTCCTTATAGAGAACAGATATGGGTATATACTTTTTGTGATTTTTAAAAATGTACATGATGTTCAAGGTTATATGCATTAAACGGCTCAGGACCGCAGTACCTCAAGGACCGCCTCATTCCATATGAACCTACCTGGACCCTGAGATCATCTTCTGAGGCCCTCCTTCGTGTGCCCCCTCCTTGAGAGGCCCAGAGGGTGGCAACATGAGAACGGGGCCTTCTCTGCAGTGGCTCCCCATCTGTGGAATGCTCTCCCCGGGGAAGTTTGCCTGGCGCCTTCATTATACACATTTAGTCACCAGGCAAAAATATTCATTTTTAACCAGGCCTTTGGTTGATCTGATTTACATCCTATGCCCTTTTAAAATATGTTTTTTTGTGAGGAGGGGCTATTGGGTTGTTGTTTTTATTTTGATTGTATATTTTGTGGTTTTATATTCTGATTTTGTTCTGTGAACAGCCCTGAGACCCCCCTCCCTGGGTATAGAACGGTATATAAAATCAATCAATCAATAATAATAAAATTATAATAACGGGGGTGGGGACAAAGTATCAAATAAGATCAAACAAAGTTTGGATCACTTACGGGGGGGGAGTGTGTTGCCTAAAAGTATTTTTCCTTGCCTACAGTGGGGTTTATTATCTTGGCTATTTACAGCGGAGAGTTTGTTATCTATGACATTTGTGGTTTGCGAGGATAAACAGAAAAGAAGCGTTGCAAAAATGGGCAGTTCTCGCCACACTCCTGAAGCAAATTAATTGTTTCATTGTTCCTGCGGAAATCTTGTGGCCCTGTTAAATTCAGGCTTGTCAAAGCATAAATGACTGTGCTTTGTTAGGTCAGGTAGGAACGACGTGAAGCCCAGTTCATGAATCGATACGGTTCAAGAGCCGGCACGGAATAATGAGAGAATAATTTCCCTCCCGTGTGGTGCGTGCGAGCAGGATTCAAATAAGGGAGCTCTTTCTGAGCTCCCCAGCTCGGATCTCGGCTGCGCTGCCTTGCTCTCTTGCAAATCCGGCGAATACTGCAGGCATTGCAGTGGCAGCAGGAGCTGCAGACTGCCCTGATTTTGAAAAAGATGACATCATCTCTATTAATGTGCGGTGCTGAGGATGCCGAGCCAGTGTGTGAGTAGAGATGGATGCAGATATTTATGGATCTGTACACGCGCATGCAGCAATTTTCAGAAACCCTCCTTGTTTGGACCTCAGCTATAGATGTTCTGGGGTTATTTACTTTAAAAAAAAAACAACCTTGTAAATGGCTGGTGCTTGGCTTGAATTTCATGGCACACTTAGAGGGGGAAAGGGGCACAATTTGTTTCTGGGTAAATAACCAACAATGAAATGCGGGCTACTTTATTTGGTAATTGCTGATGCTCACCTGGGCTGGAATCCATGCTGGAGGGAATCATTTTAAGGCAACCTTTTAAAAGACATGGAGTGTTTCCAGCTTTGTTGATATATTTATTTTATTGTTGGGATTTAATGAAAGGGCACCCGGTTGTTCACAAAATCGCCCCCTCCTTTTCCCTTCAGCATGTGTAGAACATGTTAATTTGGCCATAAACGGGTATTCTTGTATTTTATTAAGGCATTCCTCAAGAGTTGGGAGATACTGATTTCTTTGGGTATCTGGAATAAATGAGCTATATATTTAAAAAGGGGGGGATGGGACTTACATGTTTTTACCAAATGTAAAAAGCTGGTCAGAAGAATTGCCCACAAAAATGCAAGTATGGAAAAGCTGGCTGCCTCCCAGAACAAAGGAATCTGAGAGGGGGAATGGAATTAACAGGTAACACTGTGAGTAATGCAGTAGGGAGGAGAGAGGTGTGTAGATTTAAAGCTAGTTGGTTTGCTACTGACCATCCTCTCTGGGTCCAACTCCAGATATTTGGGTGGAAAGGCTGGGGGATGGTGCAGATGATGCAGTTGTGTGTCATCCCCCCTTCCCGCCCCTAATGATTTTCAAAGTATTTCCAGCAGAAAAGTCTGAAATTGTTTTGTGTGTTGCATAAACATATCTCATTCCAGGGTACAGTGGTACCTTGGGTTAAGAACCTAATTCGTTCTGGAGGTCCTTTCTTAACCTGAAACTGTTCTTAACCTGAGGTACTGTGGGTTAAACCACAGAGCCTAGGGCTTGCTGATCAGAAGGTCGGCGGTTCGAATCCCCGCGACAGGGTGAGCTTCCGTTGCTTGGTCCCTGCTCCTACCAACCTAGCAGTTCGAAAGCACGTCAAAGTGCAAGTAGATAAATAGGTACCTCTCCGGTGGGAAGGTAAACGGCGTTTCCGTGTGCTGCTCTGGTTCGCCAGAAGTGGCTTAGTCATGCTGGCCACATGACCCAGAAGCTGTACGCCGGCTCCCTCGGCCAATAAAGCGAGATGAGCGTGCAACCCCAGAGTCGGTCACGACTGGACCTAATGGACACGGGTCCCTTTACCTTTACCTGTACATGTGGGAACCTCCCAGGCTCCTTGGCTCATCATTTCAGGGCATCTGGAATGTGAGAGGCAACGCTTCATAAAAGATATTACATGGTGCAGGATTATTTGCGAACAGCAGCTTCGTCCAAAGTCAGTCTGGATTGGATCAATTTTAAATCATCGACAATTTCCACCCGCTTCTCGCATTTCCAAACTCATACATTATCCCAACAAGCATGCGTACTAATTGGCTGCTAGAAGAGTTGAAATCTATTTTCTTGCAGCTAAATAAAGCATGGGTAGCTACCAAGGAGAATAATTCGGAACGTCTGGTCATGTTGGACTGAATGTGTGTTGGAATTGATATACAGTGGTACCTCAGGTTAAGTACTTAATTCGTTCCGGAGGTCTGTACTTAACCTGAAACTGTTCTTAACCTGAAGCACCACTTTAGCTAATGGGCCTTGCTGCTGCTGCTGCCGCGCCGCCAGAGCACGATTTCTGTTCTCATCCTGAAGCAAAGTTCTTAACCTGAAGCACTATTTCTGGGTTAGCGGAGTCTGTAACCTGAAGTGTATGTAACCTGAAGCGTATGTAACCTGAGGTACTACTGTAGAACAATGCTGTTGCTATGCAAGCACTCTCCCCATCATAGGTGAGGCCTTGTGCAGGGCTCAGGCTGACAGCTATAAGACAGCCGAGCTTTGATGCTTTGACAGAGGAGCAGTCCTCTCCTTGTTGCTAGCTCCACCTTTACTGAAAGGTGTCCCTTCAGCTAGAGGAGCCCAGCTTGCTCCAGCAGTCATGTATGTTAACAGAGTGAGGGAGATCCCGGTGGCAGTGGGGCTTCTGAGATAGAGTCCTCTGAGGATGTCAGTGTAACATCCTTGGGCCAGAGGGGTTCGCTAATATCATAGGCTCATCTCGCAGGTGTGGCCGCCAAGATCATATAACACTGGTCCTGAAAGATCTTCATTGGCTCCCAGTAGGTTTCCAGGCACAATTCCAAGTGCTGGTGCTGACCTTCAAAGCCCTAAACAGCCTCGGCCCAGTATATCTGAAGGAGTGTCTCCACCCCCATCGCTCAGCCCGGACACTGAGGTCCAGCTCTGAGGGCCTTCTGGTGGTTCCCTCGCTGTGAGAAGTGAGGTTACAGGGAACCAGGCAGAGGGCCTTCTTGGTCGTGGCGCCCGCCCTGTGGAACGCCCTCCCATCAGACGTCAAGGAAATAAACAAGTACAGTGGTATCTCTAGTTGTGTTCCACTCTTGTTACAGACTGTCAGCTTATGAACGCGGCAAACCCAGAAGTGTTTACTTCCGGGTTTGCCACATGCGCAGAAACGATCTGTGCGCTTCGTGCATGCACACGGAAGAGGCGCTCTAGTTGTGGACTTTTCAGGGTGTGAATGGCACCCCAAAACGGATTAAGTCCGCAACTAGAGGTACCACTGTACCTGACTTTTAGAAGACATCTGAAGGCAGCCCTGTTTAGGGAAGTTTTTAATGTTTGATGTTTTCTTGTGTTTTTAATATTCCGTTGGGAGCTGCCCAGAGTGGCTGGGGAGGCCCGGCCAGATGGGAGGGGTATAAATAATTCATCATCATCATCATCATCATCATCATCATCATCATCAAGGGATTGCCCCGCATGCAGTTCCCCTTCTGACAGTCCTTAGTTTCATTCCCTGAAGAAAGGCAGTCTGCTTCCAGGATCATGACATGCACAAGGCAGCTTACAAAAGAGATGAACTGTACAACCTTAACACCAAACAAATTAAAAAGCAAGCAGAGGTTTTAAAAAGCAAATCGCACAACGGAAGATTGAGGGCGATGGCATTGCACTCTCCTCGCCTTCCGTGGCTTTAGTTTATCCTGCCAGCCGTAACCAACACTGTTTGTTTAGGGAAGTAAATGTGAGATTAAGAGGTTGTGTTTTGCCATTCTATAGGTATCTAAGGACACTAAGCAAGATCACTTACTTGCAGACTAAAGGACCGAAAGTTTGCATGAGGAAAGGCTGTTGGTTAACTGGGCAGTATATTGTGCCTGTCGTGAAAAATAAAATTGTTTTGGATAATGATTTTAATCAACTATCTGCACTTTCTGGAAACAGTTGAAGACATTTTGTTCTGACAAGCTTACCCAGCTGGATAAAAGAGTTTTTACCACCAGGGTTTTAGTCTTGCTTTAAATATACTTGTGTTTTAACTGTTAGTAATTATCTTACCTGTAAATTGCATTGAGAAGGTGATTTATAAGGGAATTAATAAATGTAATTATAATAATAAATAACAATTTTGCAGCCTACCCTGAAGAGTGTCACACTGTCTTCATTGGTGTTTAGCTCCTATTAAGTGTGTTTTTGGATTGCAGCCTAAATATTTGCAGCGCAATGATAAATATATGGCAATACTTATTGTGTCATACTTATAGTGCTTGACCTCTCGGCTCATATTTTGGACCTGTTTATGTTCTCTTACGGGCTTTTAACTCAAATATATGTGAGAGGATAATGGACTCAGATTTAAGATTTTATAACTACAGTTGTTAGAGTATGCTTTTTTGCATGTGGATGACATTTAAACTAAGCTGTTTTTTTTAAATCTGATTTTAGGGCTGCTGTTCTACTACAGCTGCATTGAATAGGGTAGAGTTTTTCACAAGGAACTGTACAATAAGCAGTCTTCTTCGCTCTCCGCCGTGTAATATGAAATGGTATAACCCATTAAAAAGCTATGTCATGAAATGCTATAGTCCCAGAAACTTTTGTCTCTGTTGCATATGTATAGCTCAGTTCTCTTCTGGGAAACACATATTGATCTTAAAGCCAAGTAACCTCCATTTTATTTATTTCTTCAGGATTTCGTAAAAATGATGAAATGAAAGCTATGGAAGTCCTGCCAATCTTGAAGGAGAAAGTTGCATACCTGTCAGGTAAGGAAATGCATTTTTTGTACAATCCTGATCTGTATTTCATGGATATTTATTCAGTGCTCACCAGCAACACAATGTTGTCCATTTTTACTCAGCGGTCAGGCTCAGTTGGGTCAGTTGAATTTACCTGCATGGGAACGTGCGTTGGGCTTGCAGTCTAGGACATGAATGAGGTGTTGGCAGCAAAATAACATATAAGATGCTTTGAAGAAAAACTTAACCAGGTTTTTCTCAAGTCTTTCTCCTTTCCATGTAAATAACAGAAGTGTTTAATTTGTATACAACGGAACCTCAGTTTTCAAACATAATCTGTTCGAAACGTAATCCATTCGAAAACCCAAGGATCAATGGGCAGTCGGCAGAATCCATTGAAAAAATGGAGAAAAGTCGTTTGACTTCCGAGGCGCGTTCGAAAATGGAAGCAATTACTTCTGGGTTTTCGGTGTTCATGTTCCCAATTGTTCGACTTCTGAAATGTTCAAAAACCGAAGTTCCACTGTATAAGCAGTTCAAACAACTTCATATCTTTAGAAGAGTTGTCCTGTTTTTAAATCTACCTATCTAACAAATATTACTTGTTGTCAGAGACTGCCTCCAGGTCCCAGCTCACAGAGGACCAACGCTAGCCAGTAGAACTGTACAAAAGTCTTTATTGAAATATAGTTTCCATTTCCAAACCCTAGCATGCGTCTCTACGTCTAGACCCTAGATCGGCGAAGCTCCGTCTGAGTCTCCGCCCCCTGTACACCAGCTTAAGACTCTAGCCTTACCCCACCTCTTCCGTCTCTCCTTTCGCCTCTGGGTCCTACCACCCCCCGGGGTCCCTTCCTTCCTGGACGCTTCAGATGCGGACCCCTCGGACTCTTCCCCCTCCTTTCGGCGGGCTTTAGGACCTGGCTCCCTTTCCGGGCTGCTCATTGCGCCACCCTCTTGTACATTTGAACTTGGCGCACGCGCGCTGTCTCCGACCCTCCTTTCGACCGTTTCCTCGCTCTCTGACGCAGGCGTGGCTAACCCCGACTCATGTCCTTCCGCTGACGGAAAGCTGCCTGGTGCCGATGCCTGGGACTCCTCCCCCCTACTGCTCTCCGGTGGGGAAGCTGGTCCCGATTTCCAACTGCTGCTCTCTGAGTCCCCTCTGGCCCCTCCTTCCTGGGGTGTTCCCTTTGGCAACCCCCTAGCTCTGACCACGGGAGCCCCTTTCTGTGAATCCTCCGATTCGCTGGAGAGACTTAGAGACCTCGGGCGGCTATCATCGCTAACTTCTCCCTCGGATTCCTCCCCCTCGGTCTCTAATCCCTCCCTTTCCTGCCCCTCTGCTCCTGAGCCCCTGACACTTGTGTTTCTTTGTTTTGAGGTAGGGGGTGCATTCCAAATACTCATTTAAGAATGGATCACTCCTGCATAAAATTGCTCACGAATTTTTAACTTAAAAAAAGGATATATATTTTTTGTTTCTCCCGATATATATACCCCATAGTGCTACCTCTGAGGATGTCCGTTTGGGGTAGCCATTAGAGTTTTAGACTAGAACCTGGGAGACCAGGGTTTGAATCCCCACTCAACCACTGGGTGACCCAGGGCTAGTCCGGGTATTACAGCCTAACCCTATGGGGAAACACCATCTTGAGCTCCTTAGAGGAAAAGCAGGGTGTAGATGTAATGAACTGTTCTTTATTCCTCTGAATTTGGCATTAGGTACCTGCACATGTAAGGGACGTGGGTGGCGCTGTGGGTTAAACCACAAAGCCTAGGACTTGCCGATCAGAAGGTCGGCGGTTCGAATCCCCGCGACGGGGTGAGCTCCCGTTGCTCAGTCCCAGCTCCTGCCAACCTAGCAGTTCGAAAGCACATCAAAGTGCAAGTAGATAAATAGGTACCGCTCTGGCAGGAAGGTAAACGGTGTTTCTGTGCGCTGCTCTGGTTCGCCAGAAGTGGCTTAGTCATGCTGGCCACATGACCCGGAAGCTGTACGCCAGTTCCCTCGGCCAGTTAAGCGAGATGAGCGCCGCAACCCCAGAGTCGGTCACAACTGAACCTAATGGTCAGGGGTCCCTTTACCTTTACCTTAATAGGACAGTCTCTTCTGTATTCATTTGTTGTCTTCGGCTTGTTAATCCAAGAGCCAGGTGAGACATCCTAAACAGTTTCTGATTGGTTTGCCTTACTGGTTAAAAAAAAAAAAGGTTAAGGACCCCTGGTCGGTTAAGTCCAGTCAAAGGTGACTCTGGGGTTGCGGTGCTCATCTCGCTTTCAGGCCGAGGGAGCTAGCGTTTATCCACAGACAGCTTTCCGGGTCATGTGGCCAGCATGACTAAACCTCTTCTGGCACAATGGGACACCGTGAAGGAAACCAGAGCTCACGGAAACACTGTTTACCTTCCCACCACAGCAGTACCTCTTTATCAACTTGCACTGGCATGCTTTTGAACTACTAGGTTGTAAGGAGCTGGGACAGAACAACCGGAGCTCACCCTGTTGCGGGGATTCGAACCACCGACCTTCTGATCAGCATGGTTCAGTGGTTTACACCACAGCGCCACCCACGTGTGCCTGAAGCTGTTATGGCATTTCAAAACCGACTAGTTTCTAAATCTGTGGAAGAGCGGGAACTGAAAGCCAGTTGGTGAACGAATCGGACCCTAAACATTGAAATGAGCTTTCTACGGCCCCATACGTCGCTAGGTAGCTTTCCAGAGAGCAGCACGCAACTTGCTTTAATGGTTTGCGGCTGTTAAATAGACTACGTCTGTGACATTCTTTCAAGTTTAAACACTTTAAAAGCTGTTGGGATTATCGTGGAGCAGTCTTTTCGCCCACAATCCCTAAGCAACTGACTACTTAAAAGGATGTGTTCTGCCTCCCAGCTCTGTTTGGTTTAGCGGTGTGAAATTGCAGAATGCAAAAAAGGGGTTTTAACTCTGTCCTATCGCCGCGGCCCAGATTTGCTTGAAAAACCCACTCGCTGGGCTCAAAACAGCACCCTCCCCTTTGACGCATCCCAACAAAAAATAAATGTGAATGCTGCTTATATAGTTGTATTATTGTGCTCATAGGAATACATTTAGCGCTGTATAATGCTTTTCGAACTTGGAAATATCTGGTTTGAGTCTCATCCATAAGTAGCCTGAGGAAAATTCCAAATCTGAGTTCTGAGGATAATTATTCAGATTAGAGACATGAAGCTTCTTTTTTGAAAGGGGGGGATGCAAAAAAAATAGGGAGCCCCCTCCCTTTCCCCTAAAAACTGAAAAATGTTGGACTATGACATATGAAAGAGTAGAGAAGTTTGTTTCAGTCTGGGCAAGCCTTCAGTTGTAATTATTATTATTATTATTATTATTATTACTGCCATTCATCTGAGAATAACAGGGTGGTTTACAATATAAAAACTCAATAATGCACACAAAATAACAAAACCAGTAACACCCTGCCACACACACAATTTAAAAGGACGTAGATTGTGCTAATAGCCAAAGGCCTGAGATAAGAGGAGTCCTAGAAATCTATGATAAATATAACAAATATGAAGAAGCAGAAACTGAACGATAGCTCAGGAAAGGGGACTGATAATATTTCATGTAGTAGTCATTGAGTCTTGGTTTCCTCCCTTTCTTCACAGCTCTTTTTGTGGAAATAAGTGCTTTATTTCTGCTTGACACTTAGCTCATGGTGCCCAAGGTTAGTAAGGGTCATGTGTTGCATGTTCTGCCACCGTGAGCAACGGCCCCGACACGAGTTACCACCTTTTAGTGGAGGCGAAACAATAGAGAAGATTTATCAGATCCCAAATTCAAGCATGATTTATCTGACTGCTGCGCAGGACCCCAGAAAAGCACTGACTCCGTAAGTCAAGACGCACACTCACTCCCAACCCCATAACTGTACTTGGGGGGAACTCAGAACCTTCAGAGTGCTACATGGTCAAAGTTAGCTCCGTACCCCTCAGCCAAGTTTGGGGCTGGC
Source organism: Podarcis siculus (assembly GCA_034642415.1). NCBI lineage: Eukaryota > Metazoa > Chordata > Lepidosauria > Squamata > Lacertidae > Podarcis > Podarcis siculus. The sequence goes on from JAXCMG010000163.1 coordinate 304,215, forward strand.
AGTGGGGTATCCGATTTGTAGACATTTTGAGTGTTAGGAATATGGTTCTGTCTTTCTCAGTTTCTAAAAGTCAAGGTGGCGTAGAACAGCCATTTTTTTTTACCTTTGTTTTACTCCAGGCACTGCTTGTGTGTTGGTTAGGACAAACCTAGACTTGTATGGGCCCTCGAAGTGTGAGATAGAAATTTTTCTATAAAAAAGTCAGTCAGTCAGTCAGTCTATCGTAGTCATTTAGTCGTGTCCAACTCTTCGTGACCCCATGGACCAGAGCACGCCAGGCACTCCTGTCTTCCACTGCCTTCCGCAGTTTGGTCAGGCTCATGTTTGTAGCTTCGAGAACACTATCCAACCATCTCGTCCTCTGTCGTCCCCTTCTCCTTGTGCCCTCCATCTTTCCCAACATCAGGGTCCTTTCCAGGGAGTCTTCTCTTCTTATGAGGTGGCCAAAGTATTGGAGTCTCAGCTTCAGGATCTGTCCTTCCAGTGAGCACTCAGGGCTGATTTCCTTCAGAATGGATAGGTCTGATCTTCTTGCAGTCCATGGGACTCTCAAGAGTCTCCTCCAGCACCATAATTCAAAAGCATCAATTCTTCCCAAATCAAGTGGAGCTCTCAAATTAACCAGACAGCCATTTTTTCTTACACACACACACACACACACACACACACACGAATGAACGAAAGCGTGCACACACACACACGTACCTCAGAAGTCGAACAGAATCCGTTCCGGAAGTCCGTTCGACTTCTAAAACACTTTGAAACCAAGGTGTGACTTCCGATTGGCTGCAGGACCACATTGGATGTTCGGGTTCCAAAGAACGTTTGCAAACCAGAACACTCACTTCTGGGTTTCCGACAGTCGGAAGCCAAAACGTTCGACTCCTAAGGCGTTCAGGATCCAAGATACGACTGTACAGCCTAGGCTTTAGTCGGGGTAGTTTGGTCTATGGTTAACAGAAGATATGCGCCCTAGATTCCATGTTACATCTTTCACCAAGATGGGCTTTGATTTCTTACTCAAAATGCCTGCCTTTTGCTAGGGATCTTCTGTAGCTGTGTAAGAGGCAGCCTACCTGTCTTTTATGTCAGCCGGTGAAAGTATATGGAGCTAGAACCATTTTTCTCTTTTTGCTTCTTGGGCTGCAGATTTGTGGTTCTCTTGTTCATTGTTCTTGGTTAAACAGGACTGTGTTTTCTCATCTGGGAGAGTCTGACTAAGCTCAGCTCGCTCTAGGTGTAAGTCTTTCTCTGCTAAGCCAAGTTAACGGAGCAGCGTGGAGCAGATGGGTAGTTAGACTTTGGAAGTTTAAAGTGTCACTTTGTTATCTCGGTAGTGCCTCTCATAATATATGAGTCCAACAATTTTTTAATCCCGGTAAGTGTTGGTATCTATTGACAATGTCTCTCTCCTGTGTTAGAATATCTTTAGTTTCTGCAGTAAAGCTGGAATAACTGAGCACCCATCTAATCTGGGCTTCTACATGACCCCTGGAGACCCCAGTGGGTTCTTTCTGTTGTGTTTCAGGGCAGAGGTGTTGTTGCCCTGTGTGTAAAACTGGGTGAGACCATATTTTCTTGGTTTACTGTACCCCAGAAATGTGTGAATCCTAATCAGAGATGACTGTCAAAGATTAGTGCTGGAGAGAGATCAATATCATATTGGGTTTGGGTTCATTAACTGTTGCACATTCCTTTTCTTCCCCCACCCAACCTACATTCCTGGAGATTATAATTTTGCAATAGTGTTAAAATAAAGAAAAAGAAAAATACCCTTTCCCTTTTTTAAAAAAAAGTTTGTGTAACTGTATAGATATGTGGTTGTTTTTTTAAAATTTAAAACATTTATTATGAGCTTTTCTTTGCAAATACAGCTCCAGAGCAGGTTACAAATGAAAGCATTTCTGGATATAGGTACTAAAAAGCAATGCAGGTTGTTAAGAAGCCAGCTGAAATAAACCTCAGCACTGGCACCAAAGTCCACAAACTGCTGTGTTGAATAACCAGGCCTTCATCTGGTTTCGAAAGGCTAAAGTAGTGGGTGAGTCTCCATGGCAGATCTCTACAAATAGCATGGATGTGCCGTAATTGATTGGCTAATTTAACTAGAGTGAGCTGGAAAATTGTCCTGGGGGAGATAATAAAAACAGGTAAAGTTGCGCAGTTATGGGTGGAGTTGAAACCGATGAGATTGCTTTTTGTGCCTTTGCTCCACTGCAGTAAGTCCAACAAAAATTGTCTTCTGGCATTGCTTTTACGTCAGGGGTCAGCAACCTAAGGCCCATGGTCCACAAGCGGCTCACGGGGGCCGTTTAACTGGCCCAGGAGCTGCCCCCAAACCAAGCCGCCCGCTGCGCTCAACCAGCGCTGTGACTCGCTTCTGCGGTGCTGAAAATCACACATGCGCATACGCTGAAAATGGCGTCTATGCAGACTCCAGAAATTGTGCATGTGTGATCTGGCCCAAGGAGGGATCTCCGCTGGACTTAACCGGCCCAGGCGAGGTAAACCTTGCTGACCCCTATTTTAAGTGGTATAGTAATACTGATGTTAGTGATGGATGCCTCTACTTCCCCATAATTGGATCTTAAGTTAAGCACGTAGCATCACCAGGAATGCAAATAGTCCCCTGGACATCAAGGAAATAGTCACAGCAGTGGCCACAGACTTTCCATGTCAGGTTTGGCACATGTCCTTTGTCCTTTCTCAAAAGGGGGCCAAAGTAGGAGATGAAGGAACGTCTGATGAGGTCATAGCCAGTCCTGGCTCCGTGTCGTTTCTCACACTGTGCATGCAGCTGACTCCGCCATGTGTTCATTGCTGCTCAGTGTTTTGCTGTCTTTTGCAAATGCCTCAGCTTCTATCTCTTGTAGCCTTCAAGAGCCCCAGTAATGGACGCAGAAGGTGCATGATATAGTTGCTGATGTGAAGCTAAGGTTTCCGGGATCTGGCCAGTGTCTGCATGGAAGACTAACTGGGAACTCCATGCAGCCTTCTCTATAAAGTCCTTGGAAGTAGGGATAGGGTTGTTGGTTTTCGTCTGCATGTTTTTGTAGTGGTCATGTTGCTTCAATGAGTAGCTTTCTGTTCTCAGCCTTTCTAAGTGGTATGAGAGGCCTTGTAGAGTGTTATTAGGAGCACCAGTAATTTATCTACCACTGTAAGTGTGCAAAGTGGTTTATAGACTCCCAGTTAGCTTGCCATCGAGACTGGGCAGTGGGGATGGGAGGGAGAGATGGAGGGAGCAACAGAGGGGTGTGGTCAGGGACTGGCTGGACAATGAGGAATTGTAGGAGGAGCCACCCTAGGGAAGCTTCAGAAGAGGACACGGTGGGACACGGGAAGACAGATCAGAGGATGAAGCGGGGGCAGAATGGCTGGATGCTGAACAAGTAATAGGCTTGAGTGAGAGAGAGGAAGAAGAGGCAGAAAACACTGCAGATGTAGGACAGGTAGCTGAGGAGGAGGCTGAGGCTGCAACAAATTCACAGGAGCCTCCCAGTCCTACTGTATTCCGCTCCCCTCCCCTCTTGTCTCCGAGAACTCAGAGACTTTTGCATGTAGCAAAACGACGAGCAGAGAGGTCTCAGGGCCCCCTCCCCGAAGGAGTTTTAATTTGCTTGCCGTAGGTTTCTTTGTATTCTGTTTCCTTGAATAAAGAATCAACTTTACTGCTGCTCTTTTAATCTCAGTGCTGACCTGCAGCTCACAGGTGTGAGCAATAGATAGTGTCGGCATTGGGAGTGGAAGATCTGGGTTCAAATCTCCATTTCACCTCCCAAGCTTATTGGTACAAGGTCCCAGGGTACGGTTGAAGGCACATGAGGCCACCATCTTGCTAAAAACTAAGCAAATTGTAGTCTGATCCGTGGCTGGATGGGTCACTGCCTGAGAATCACATCTACACTGCCTTTGGTTCCATGATGGAAGGAAGGCCAGATACAAATGCAATAAAATAAAGCACAAAATAAATGTTCAGGGTTGTTTGGGGGATTAACAAAGGGTTGCTCTGTGAATGCTGATCTTGAGTCCTGGGACAAAGGCTGGAATGCCAATGTGATCAGGTAAATATTAAATATTTACTTCCAGCATGGTTCTTGTAGACCTGAAAACAAGACCTTTTGTAAACTGCTTGTCCCCTGGTGGTGTGTGTGTGTTTTTGTTTTCAGCAAGATCTTAAAACATATTGGCAACATCTTTTTATTGAGCCAAAGCCACGCTTGTAGAAATGAACATGTGTAGAATCCCGTGCTGCCTTCTCAAATGCCTACTGTCAGATTTCAGCCCTCCCCTGGGCACAATCTCTTATCGCCAATGCACACCGTAGCCTGCAGTTGGCACTCAATATGTTTCTTTTTCAGGTGGAAGAGATAAGCGCGGAGGCCCCATTCTAACATTTCCAGCTCGCAGCAACCATGATAGAATACGACAAGAGGACCTTAGGAGGCTCATTTCATACCTAGCTTGTATTCCTAGGTAAGGGCATCTTCCTTGTGTTATGATTTGAAGCTGTGCTACTTTGCCTCGCTGTGTCAAAACAGTTTAAAAGGGAGTCCTGTGTGGGTTCATATCAAGTTCATGTTCCTCTAACCTTCCAGTTGTTTAAGGAGATGTAACTCAGCAACCAGGCATGCTGCTCTGGAGAATTCAGAATGCTTTCAAAGAAGAAGCAGATCGCCATAAAGTTGGAGTAAGGTTGTTTTTCTGCACCATCTCGCCCTGCAATTAACAACGACAACAACAACAAAATGCATTATTCCAAGAGGATTGCCCTTAACCAGGAGTGCCAAGTGAATTGTGGCGTGAAGCCATAGTCTGAATCACTATTGCTGCATTTGCTAGCGTTTTTCAGGTTGCAAGACCAGTTTATGCAACTGGTGATAAACTCAGATGATAAAAACAAACCTATCCCTGGACTGTACCACTTCCTGCAGCGGGTTTGTGGTTGTGGGGCACTTGTCTCTGTGCATACATATGTACACTATTCCACATTTACAGACAAATTGAAAAAAACATGTCAGGGAGAGGGTTCAGCCTAGTCATCTCTTTGACGTAATTTTTCCTGGGTGTGTGTGTGTGTGTGTGTGTGTGTTAGCATTGAACTGTGCAACCTCACACCTGCTGCCTGAAGTGGCAGAGTCCGGGAAAAGCTTTACCACTTGATTCTGTGGATTTATAAGCTATTCTGAATTTATGAGCTTTCTGGCAAAGGAAGAAACCAGTGTTCCAAGGGAGAAAGTGGCTTTTTGCGAACCGTAGCTTCTTGAGGACCAGCCTTGTTGAGAGTTATTTGTGACTTTGGCCAATTTAGGTGCTTTGGCAAAGTGGCAACACTTAAAAGATGTTTTTCCTGGTTCACACTAGGCTGAAGCTGCTGCTGCTGCTGCTTTTTTAAAAGTGCCAGTTTCACAGGGGGAGGACATTTCGTTGAACCGACTATTAATTCCAGAGTAAAGTTTGCACCTTATAAATGGTACTGAACATGACTCTGCAAGACTGCTCTTCAACCCAGAAATAGCTCACATCTGAGCTGGCTGCCTCTCCTTCAGTCGGTCAGAATAATATTGAGTGAAGTGTAAATTTCCTCCTTAGGGCCAGCTGGCCTTACTGTATCTGGCTATGAATTGTGGGGCTTCAGAGCTTTCCAAAAGACTCGGCGTGGACCGAATGCCAGGCTGAATTTAGGCACTGGTCGCATTTGACTCGAGTAGTCAAGTACACAGCTCTTTTTTTTCTTTTGCCACTTCAGTAGGTTGTTTGGACAACATGCAAGTCAGTAAGGGACCTTTGCGAAGGAAGGGAGCATTGTGGGATCGCTGACGAACATTAGAGAGTAGTTTTTGTCAGCATTGGAAACTTGGGCAGCTGGTTTAGCCGCTCATTTGGAGGCAGCTGATAGCTGCTAACCTGAATGGCTTTAAAACAGGGTTAGGGAGATTCATAGGATTAGGCCAGCCCTTGTAAGAACAGGATGCTGGACTAGATGGGCCATTGGCCTGATCCAGTAGATTCATCTTAAATTGTTGCATACACAGGATGAGGTCCACTCGCACAACCAGACCTCCCTGCCTCCTTCCCCTCTGCCCCCCCTCCACCCCCTGAATCTGCTCTTGAGGGCTGGAGGGGAAACTCAGAACAGGATTAGCAGGGCACTGGGATAAGAAAGGGAGGGGGAAACCCTGCTAGACTAGTGGAAACCCCTGCGCTGGATACAACCCGCCCCTCCACCTGTGCGCATCTGAAGCTTAAGCTAAAATGTAGAGCATTAACATCGTTCCTGCTTCTTTGGCGATCATTCGTAGCAGAGTAAGATTGTCTTCCATGAACACAGTCTTAACAGTAAGTCCATAAGTGACTGTGGAGGCCAATTCTGGATCCACACATCCTTCCACAGTGGAGATACAGGTTTCCGGGCAGTAGTTGATCAAGGTGAGGGTTTGCCAAGTGTGCCTTCCTCTTAGCACGTTTCTCCCTTTTGTCCTGAGTTCGAGCGTCTTCAAAGCCCGTGACACCTTTGGTAAAGGCTGTTCTCCAGCTGGAGCGCTCGCAGGCCAGTGTTTCCCAGTTGCTGGTGTTTATACTACATTTTTTAAGATTTGCCTTGAGAGAGTCTTTAAACCTCTTTTGTTGACCACCGGCATTGCGCTTTCCATTTTTAAGTTCTGAATAGAGTAGTTGCTTTGCAGCTCTGCCCTGACTGATCTTTAAAGGAGAAACATCCACCACAAAGCCAAGGTCCCCTAGCAGATGGCTGAGAGAGTTGAAGCAGTAGCAAAAGTCTGTGGAAGGTCTTGTGAAACAAACAGCTTGCAAGGATGCCTCTTCCTCCCGAATTCTTCACCCAACCAATATAACATGGAGGGGTGATGCAGAGGAAGGAAGGCACGAGAAAGCAAGACCTCGTTGGCTGCACACATACTTAGTGGTACCCCAGCGTATTTTTATTGGGGAGCGTGGGGAATATGAGTGCTGTCACCCTGGCCTAGGGGACGAAACGTTGCAGTGTATTTTCAGCCCTGGCAATCCCAGAGGAGAGATAAATAGGTTTTCAAGGAACTAGGACAGTCCATCAACAGACAATTAGTTTTTTGTTTTCTGAATCTCCCTAGGCTGAGTGTCATCAACATTCTGAAGTCAATAGGTCCTTGTTAGACTATGTAGGAAGTGTTTAAATTAGAGGGCATCTTAACAAAACAGAACTATTGTCTCACTGATATCTGGCTCTGTGACGCTACGGTTGCTTCTGTGCTGAGTTTTAAATGAACTTTGAAATTTTTACTGAAACCTGTGTTGTGCTTTATCCACTAGTACGGGGGCACTCCAATAATAGAGGTAAACTAGGCAGGTGCCTGGGGAATTGTAGAGTCATAGAATCGTAGAGTTGGAAGGGACCCCAAGGGTCATCTAGTCCAACCCCCTGCGATGCTGGAATCTAAACTAAAGCATCCAAGACAGATGGCCATCCAACTGTGAATACCTGTTGCAGATGTTCAGATGTTCTGGGGAAAGAGGGAAAGAGTGTGTGCCTGAATGTTTGAGGAGATGCACCGAGACATCTTGGCATCTGGTTGCCTGAGTGATGTACATTACGTATGTGTAAAATGTTCATTCATCTAGGGCTGGCCGTGCACTAGTGCTTAATCCTACCAGGTTGTGTAAAATTCCGGTGAGATGCCCCCCTTCCGCAGGTGAAGCTCCCACCGAGTTGACGGATGGGAACGAGAATAGAATTGGCAGGCAGAGTAGCCAGGTTGGCACCTGGGGACCGTTCCTGCCTCTATTAACTGTTGTCTTGTTTGCTTTCTAGTGAAGAAGTATGTAAACGAGGTTTCACCGTTATTGTAGATATGCGTGGATCTAAATGGGACTCTATTAAGCCACTTTTGAAGATCTTGCAGGAATCCTTTCCCTGTTGCATTCATGTTGCACTGATAATCAAGCCCGACAACTTTTGGCAGAAACAGCGGACTAACTTCGGCAGCTCCAAGTTTGAATTTGAGGTAAACTTCTCGATAACCAATGTTGGGTGCCCAAAGTGCTGCAGGGAAACCCGCCATTTGAACAGTGTTTTGGGAAATGTTGTAAAACTAGCATTTGGTACATTAAAGTCTTCCATTTCAACGTTGCTGAGGAAACTTACGGAGCATAAACTCCTGTACTCCTCCATTGATGCTCAAGAGGGCAGGTGGGAAAAATAACCCCAAATGGCAAAACAAACAAACTAGAAATGATTCCTCAGTGGTCCTGGGAATGCTGGCTGTGTCAGCGATGACTGTGTCAGCGATGATGCCCATCATAGCTGTCAACGGTCCCTTATTTGGCGGGAAACTCCTTTATCCCAGCGCCGTGTCCCGCTGCTGTCCCTTATTGATGATGTCCCTTAAATTTGGTGGGTTTCAAAGGAAGCAGCTCCTCCCCCTCCCTCCCTGCCGGCCAGGGAGGAGTGAGGCTCCAACTGTGTTGCTTGGCTGCGTTGCTCACCCAATAAGGAGTCTAAGAACGACTGGGGGGGTGGAGCTTGCATGCCTTGTGCTGATCAAATCGGCCGCGTTGCCGGGGGACTCGCGTTTGCTCAGTGCTTCCCAGCAGAGAGGTTTTCCTTGCTGCATCCCCTTTGCCGGATTGCTGCACTGTGGGAACCACCTCTTGAGGCTTCGTTTGGCTGCTGGCTGGGCTTTCTGCCTTTGGCTCGGAGGGGCTCAGATGCTGAACATACTTGTGCTTGGAAAATCCCTTATTTTGGCTGCTGATCCCTTATTTTCGAGGCTGCTGGTCCCTTATTTTCAAATCTGTAAGTTGACAGCTATGATGCCCATATGTTGCTCACACGTGGAAGGAACCAATGAACTCAGGTTGCTATGGACACATAGCAAAACTCCCTCTGCACCAACACATGCTTATGACATCATAATGCCCACCAGACCATCAGTTTCAGTGGCCCAGCCTTGCCAAAGCTTAGGTGATCCCTACAGGCAGAGGTTCAGATCTCTCTACATGGTTAACCACTGCGATTTGGGGGCACAACACAGCTCCCCCATAGCTCCCCAGAGTTTGGTTTAATGGAAGTGTACAGTTTCCAGTGCTTTAAATGTTTCTCGTCGTGTGGTTAACTTTTAACCGTTGCTGCTTTTCAGACCAACATGGTGTCTCTGGAAGGCCTTACCAAAGTTGTCGACCCTTCTCAGTTAACTCCCGAATTTGACGGCTGCTTGGAATATAACCACGAGGAATGGATAGAAATCAGAGTTGCCTTTGAGGATTACATTAGCAATGCCACACACATGCTCTCCAGGCTGGAGGAGCTGCAGGACATATTGGCCAAAAAGGACTTGCCTCAGGACTTGGAGGCGGCTCGGAGTATGATCGAAGAGCACTCGCAGCTGAAGAAGAAGGTCATCAAAGCGCCCATTGAGGACCTGGACTTGGAAGGGCAGAAGTTGCTGCAGAGGATACAGAGCAGCGAGACCTTCCCCAAAAAGAACTCTGGGTCTGGAAACGCGGATCTGCAGAACCTCTTGCCCAAAGTGTCCACCATGTTAGACAGGTTGCACTCGACGCGGCAGCATCTGCACCAGATGTGGCATGTGCGGAAGGTGAAACTGGACCAATGCTTTCAGCTCAGGCTTTTTGAACAAGATGCAGAAAAGGTAAAATGGCAGCGGAGGGTGGGGGTGTTTCTTGGCCAACTTCTTAAGTTGATGGGACGTGGGTGGTGCTGTGGAGCCTAGGACTTGCCGATCAGAAGGTCGGCGGTTCGAATCCCTGCGACGGGGTGAGCTCCCGTTGCTCGGTCCCAGCTCCTGCCAACCTAGCAGTTTGAAAGCACGTCAAAGTGCAAGTACATAAATGGGGACCGCTCCGGCGGGAAGGTAAACGCCGTTTCCGTGCACTGCTCTGGTTCGCCAGATGCGGCTTAGTCATGTTGTCCACATGACCCGGAAGCTGTACACCAGCTCCCTCGGCCAATAAAGCGAGATGAGCGCCGCAACCCCAGAGTTGGCCACGACTGGCCCTAATGGTCAGGAGTCCCTTTACCTTTATGTGTCAGCACCCAGTGGCACTGTGGGGGTCCGCAGGATTCTTTTCCAAGGAAGGGGCCAAGTAAAGCAATCAAAGGATACTTTCTCAGAATAGAAATGTGGAGGAGAATGTCTTTACATTTTGCCTTGCATCTCAGGTTCTACAAATGCTAGAAACTTTCTGTTTTTTTTAAATGAAACCTGGGATTAGCGGATTTTGGTTCATTGGAAAACGGGGGAGACTGTCCCATGTCTACTGCTTGCCCTGCAGATACCCATTGTTTGCTCTGTGCAATGGATAGCTGCTGGAACACCCAGTATGGCTGGACGTGTTCCCCTTTAGGAGCCTTGTACTTTGTGTGACCGCTCAGGCTTGAGGAGGAGCTGGCTGCCCCTGTATGGAGACGGTGTGGTGTTGCCCAGAGCCTGCGGCTCATAACCTCCAGGAACCAGACGTGGTCCATCAATTGGCCCTTTAAGTCATGCTAAAATGGAATTCCAAATGCTTATCTTTTTAAAAAAGTGGGGGGGGGCAATTGGCAAGTGTAAACTAGCTTCCAGTTTTCATTGGCGTGAAGCCTCGAGCCTCACTATAGTTGTTGAGACCTATCCATGCTTAATTTAGGATTGGCCCTCTTAGACTGTCGTCACGCACTTTGGGTTGTAAGTCCAGTTGAACACTGCATGCTTCAACTTCCAGATAAAACACACACATAGGATCTTGCCCCTAGATAAGAGTGGTGTGCAGTTTCATGTTGGTGGCCCCTTTTTTCCGTTGCCGTAATGACTTATTTAGTGGGACGCGGGTGGCGCTGTGGGTTAAACCACAGAGCCTAGGACTTGCCAATCAGAAGGTCGGCGGTTCAAATCCCCGCGAGGGGGTGAGCTCCCGTTGTTCGGTCCCAGCTCCTGCCAACCTAGCAGTTCGAAAGCACGTCAAAGTGCAAGTAGATAAATAGGTACCACTCCAGCGGGAAGGTAAACGGCATTTCCGTGCGCTGCTCTGGTTCGCCAGAAGCGGCTTAGTCATGCTGGCCACATGACCCTGAACTGTACGCCGGCTCCCTCAGCCAATAAAGTGAGATGAGCGCCGCAACCCCAGAGTCGGTCACGACTGGACCTAATGGTCAGGGGTCCCTTTACCTTTACCTAATGACTTATTTAATGCAGATACCTCTACGATTTAGGCAAATTAATCATAACAACTGGGATTTGAGAGAGATGCTTTACGTGCTCACGCTGCTTTTCAGCGCAGATCGGCTTTCGAAACAGATAACAGTTAAAATCCGGCACGCAACAAACAAAACCCTAATAAAACAGCAAGCCTCTCAATGCAGTAATTGTGGTTTACATCCCAGGACCCCAGACTCCTTGTTCTAGTTTTTACCAATTTCTCTTAACTCAACTCCTCTTTCACTAGAAGGGTTGGGGGGGGGGTATGCAGGCAACTGAAAGCAACACCTTTGACCTGAGTCTCCAGAGAATAAATGAACCAGAGGTCATGCCCTTTCCCTAGCTTGCTCCTAAAGTGACCACCACAAAGGTTGTTGCTCCTTTGGGGTGGGGTGACCTGCCACCCTTGGTGGGCCCAGTGTAAATAACCTCTCTGGAAGTAATTGCAGAAGCAGATGTTACTCACAGCAGGGGTGGGGTAGGGCAGGCCTTCTCTTCTGCCATGATATTTGCTCATAGTAGACCAGTATTTAAAGCAAGCAGCACATAAGCGGCACACAAAACACTACCAAACCATTCTACGTTCTAAAACTTGCATTAATAATCCAAAACTTGAGAGAACAATGTACAAGATCTACTACAGAAGCCACAAAGAGAAAACTCATTCAAATTGTGTCCAAAAGGAAGACTCAGTCTTTAAAGTTCCTTTAGCCAGGCTCCTGTAGATATCAACAAGGGTAAGGTTTGATCAAATGAAGTGTTGACGATGTTGCGCTCAAGGGTTAGATATCAATGAAGATATATTTCATCAAACGAAGTGTCGGTGATGTTACGCACAAGAATTAGACAGGGTGCCGGCGTTTGTCACCTGTTTCGCCCATGAAGAGTCTTGGGCTTCTTCAGTAAATTCTCTCTTATGGTTTTGATATATTTATAAACATTCAACTTCGTATGCTAAGTTCTTTCTTGACTTAAGCATTTATTCATTTACATAAACTGGCAGTAGATATCACCACAGCATCAATGTTGTAGTGTTTTGGATTTTCATGCCGCTTAAGTTGTAAGTGTCCAGTGTTGCTTGTCGCCAGAATGATGTACCGATTATTTAGTAAGAACGTACGGACCACCCTGCTTGTCACAGGAACATGCCGGTCAGTTCAAAGATGGCGTTAACTCTTTATTAGCAAAAACACGGTCTCTGCAGACTTGGCTGAGTGTCAGGCCTAATGAGCAGAGCAGCTCATTCCCAGTGATCTTCCTCCATGAAAATCACTTTCCAAGGCTGAAAGGCCCTGTCTCCTCTAGGCTTTCCCCAAGGAAGTGGAGACTGTGCTTGCATGCAGCCAACCTCTCCTCCACCCTTTTCATCCCTCTCCTGGTTCTAGGGGACAGAGGAAGGAGAGCTTGTCTCAGCAGGATGGGGGGAAACTTGTAACATTTCGCCTTCCTGGCTCATCTCTGCCTCTTGGCCTCCCTCCTCCTAGTCTCCTGCTTCCACTTCTGCCTCTGATTCTGCACATCTCTCTGCCATAGACTCTCCCTGCTCACTAAGACCTGTTACCTCTTCAGCTTCTGATACCTCTTCTTACCAGTCCTCTCCCTCTGACCACTCATCGTTGTCCCACCACCAATCCCCGGGCTCTGAGCCTTCTTCCCTTGGTGGTTCCTCAGCTGGTTCCTCCTTCCTCTGCTTCCAACCAGTCCATGACATTGTCGGATCTGGCCAGGGACCAACCAGATGCCCGTGGGGAAATAGAACCTAAGCACTACATGCTCCCCATGTGCAACTCTCTGCAACTGGTATTCCAAGGTATATTGCCTCTGACAGTGGAGGTAGAACAAAGGTTTCATCGCTAGTAGCCATTGATTTATGTCTCCCTGTGCCAGGCTGCTGTGTAGGTACAACTTCTGTGCTGTTACTGAACATATGCAGTCAAGGATGAGTCTAGACCCCCCTAATCTATCTTGATTCCCACCATGGCTTTGCAAGAGGCATTTCACTAATCAAATAGATCCCAAGTAAGTTGTAGATTAAATAAAAGCCCACGTATATTTGACAGTGACTCCAGTTTAATATTGAAACATGGAATTGCGCTAAGCATTATTGCTTTATGTTGCAGGGTTACAACTACATAGGGATGGTATCAAGGGTTTGTAATAGCCCCCAAGAGTAATTCCAGTGGGGCCTTACTCATACCTTACTCATACATTTTATCCTCCAACTAAAAGGTACCTAGAGACAGAAATTAAAAACATGAATAATGCGCATATTTCAGTTTTTATTACAAAAAGGTAGGTATTGTGGAATGAATGTTTGGGGTCATTTGGACCGCAAGTAATTTAGACATGTGGTTTTTAATTCCGCATTTTATTTCTGTTGCAGTGGTGGTGTAAATGCTCGCAGTGCGGTCTCCTTAGCAAAATCTTCAAATTTAAGATAGAAAGCCCTAGAGGAAGCAAAACGGTTGGCTTCTTTCACCGTAAAGTGTGCATACACCGCAGCTGCTTGGAAGGATTTTAAAAGGTTAAAGCTGAATATTGTTCAGAGCTCAGGCCTGGTTGTCTAAAGACCAGTTCCAGAATCAGAAAGCCACCTCGCTCTTATCTGTATACAGTTGGTGAGCCTGAGGCTAGAACCCTGGACGTTTTCACTTTGATTCTGCTGCAGTTAGAGCGATGACTGGCAGGGGATTTCCTTTTGCAGAACGCTACGAAGTTATAATACTTCCTTTGGGCTCTTCCTGCAAAGAGAGTAGAGTTGAGAAGCTCCAGGTGTACTCATACCTGTTTTGTAGCCGAACCCAAGAGATTTTCCTGTTTTAGAATATGCACATCCTTCTAGCCCTTCCGCCCAGCCAGGGAACTCCCCCCAAGATTTAGGGCTCAACAGGGGCTGGGAAGCAGCATATGGAAATAAGAGATTCATTCTCTCTGCCAATGACAACAGGAGATGATAACAGGAATCGGAGCCAATTCTGACATAATATTTCCCCCCCTCTAGCTGAATACCCGTGGAGGATTAACTATGAGAAAAGAAAGTTGCTAGAATGGAAAATGCATGTGGATTTTACTGTTTTTATCCTAAACGAAAGCATGTGTATATACAATGGTATTTATGTTGACGTTTTGCTTACTAGTTCAGACACTCTTCATTAGGTTGGGAGTGCGAGGGCCTGATTCAGTGCCCACTCGCCCCAAGCAAATTGTTCCTGCCCGTGAAGTGCCACCCATTTTTGCAGTGGTTAAAAGCAGGGGGAAATTAAGTAGACACCGTACAGAGGTGGGTGGAGTACAGCACAAATTATATGCAAATCACAGGGAATCGGAGAACACTCTCTTCCGCCCAAATCTCTCAGCTGATCTGCACAGATCACCTCAGGAGGAGAGGGGGACAGTGTGCCCGGCCTGTGTGTATATGACAGAGATCCTTTTTTCGGTCTACGCATACATTGCAAGTTTTGTCCGTAAGCTTCTTTCACAGGTGTTTAAGCCATCTGCAAGACCAGGGTGGTGATGAATAATAAAGCATGACTAAAGACCAACATTGGCAAAGGAATAAGACAGATTCTTTCGCACAGGGGGTGGGGAATCTTCTGACAACTGGTCCTTCAACGTTTTCCTACCTTCCATGTAGCTATAGATAGGCTCAGGCGACCAAGACACAGAATCATAGCAGAGTTGGAAAGGGGGTTTTCTTTATATATATATAAAAATTTATTTATTTGGTTTTTCATATTAAAGTTTTACAATCACATATGCAATATACATCATAAAAACAAGATTCCAGAGAATCTCCTGGACTTCCCTCCTCCCCTTTGTGGGTCCTACTGCCAGTCATTTCCGCCTGCATCTTTTATAATGATCCAAATCTTTTACATCTCCATTATATCCAAAATTCACCATTAAACTACAAGTGTTATTCCAATCCTACTAATGATTCTGTTTACAATGATTTTCAAGATAAATTATAAATTTTCCCCATTCCTTATTAAAATTTTGGTCTTCCTGATTTCTGATTCTTCTGGTCATTTTAGCCATTTCGGCATAATCCATCAACTTGATCTGCCATTCTTCTCTGGTCGGGACTTTATCTTCTTTCCATCCCTGGGCCAATAATATCCACGCAGCGCCTAAAATTCCTAAAAGAAAGGCTTCAGGTTTTGTATATGTTTTAGAAAAAGTTATTTTAAACATTTTTTTCAATTCGTTATACATCATTTCCCAAAATACTTTTACAACCTGACACGTCCACCACATACGATAAAAGGTGCCTTCTTTTTCCTTACATTTCCAGCATATATTTGACCCTGTTTTATACATTTTTGCTGGTTTACTGGGAGTTCGATACCGACGGTACATCATTTTCATATAGTTTTCTTTCAGCGTACAGTGGTACCTTGGTTATCAAACCTAATCCGTTCCGGAAGTCCGTTCCAAAACCAAAGTGTTCCAAAACCAAGGCGTGCTTTCCCATAGAAAGTAATGCAAAATGGATTAATCCGTTCCAGACTTCTAAAAACAACCCCTAAAAGAGCAATTTAACATGAATTTTACTACCTAATAACCCATAAAATGAAAGCAATAAACAATGTACTGCAGTCACACAATCAGTAGCTGAACTGGGTTCGACAGAGTCACAAAAACAAAACAAAAGGAGCCGCTAAAAGAAAAATGCAAAATAACAAAAACAGACAGACCTCAGCTTAACACTCAAAATGGAAGCATAACACTCAAAGCGGAGCATGTTCGACTTCCGAAAAAAGTTCACAAACCGGAACACTTACTTCCAGGTTAGCAGTGTTTGGGTTCCAAGTTGTTTGAGTACCGAGACGTTTGAGAACCAAGGTACCACCGTATAACATGCTGTAAATTTTAAATCTGAATTCCATAACTTCTTCCGTGCTGTAAGTCCAACCCCCTTCAATGCACGGGCTGCACATCTGCTTAGAATCCAAGATCAGATTGCAAGCCTTCTCTCCAAAGTGCTAAGTTTTTGTGACGTGAGGGCACTTTCAGGCAAAGTCTTTGCCTTCTTTCTGGTATAGCCCTTGCGTGAAGACTCTACCACCTTAGAGCTGGCTGAGATGCAATAACATCTAGGAACACTGAGAGCACGATGGCACCATGATTACTCTGCACATGTGCAAGCAAAGTGCATTAGTGCTCATGCCAGTGGGGGTTGGGGAGGAAAATTCACCGAAGAAAGCATCACCTGGCAAGTGTTGTCTGTTCAGGGATGGAGACTTGCTGTGCGGAAATGAGGCCCTTTCTAGACTGGCCTTAGAAAGAACACTAATTAGTTATGGATTAAGCATCAACATTGCTCACTTCAGGTGAGACGGAGTGGTAAATTTTAAACCCAGATAAGGGATCTGTATTGGAGAGTTTTTCTGTTAGCCTGCTTGTTGCTAAACCATACCAAAAAAAGAAATCAGACAAATAACATTGGAGTTTTGTAGTGAAGCTCAAAAACATAGTGAAGGGGAAGAGCCGGCCGAGACAATATAATTGGATGTTTTATAGAACTCTATAAAAATGCAGCTGTGCTATCTAAAGCACACTACCGACAAAGAAGCAAATGTAATTCATTGACTAATAAATAATTGCATCTTTTTACACAGACTGTGTTTATTCCCTCCCCCCCCACCCCCGTTTCTAACTAGCTGTGCCACTGTTTCACATGGGATTATCTCCCTCACTTACAGCCAGCCTATACAATAAAAGGCTAAAAGCCAAATTAAAACAAAGATTAATGCCTAAGATGGATGCGCACGCACAGGGAATCGTAAGGTTGGCTTGTTAAGCGGAAGCGTCAGTGTCAAATTTTCGCAGGAAGCGGAGTGCATGGAGCTTAGACGTGTCTAAAAATCACGATTTGATGCCCTGAAGATTTCACTTCAAATCTGCAAACTTCTTTATTTTTATTTTTTTTAAAAAACCTGGTGAACTCTGAAATGCCGTGAAGTAGATTATTCAAAAATCCAAATTGAAAATTTCTCAAGGGCTCTCTTGAAGCCAGTCTTCCATGTATGCTGTTTGTTAAATTACTCTTCTTAAACGCAGGCAGGAAGAAATGATGTTTTGTGACTGAAGGAAATAGTTAACCCGTTCCTTGCCAAACTGTACCAAATGATTAAGAGGGGGTTTTTTTGGGAGGGGGGGATCTAAGTCTAAATAGGCCTTCAAGGCCATTTTGCCTGCTGCAGAAGCATAGCTGTCAAGCATCCCTTATTTGGCGGGACAGTCCCTTATCCCAGCGCCATGTCCCGCTGCTGTCCCTTATTGATGATGTCCCTTAAATAAGCTACTGAAGGTAATGGGGTCCTTTCTTTGTCCAGCTGTCCTTTGCCAACAACAAATTGTTGCTTTTTTGTGTTGAATATATGCTATATGGTAATTTATGGACCTAATAGGTATCTAAAGCCATTTGCACTCAACAAAATATGAATTTTATCGAAGTAATTGTTGATCCCTTATTTTGGCTGCTGATCCCTTAGTTTTGAGGCTGCTGGTCCCTTATTTTCAAATCTGTAAGTTGACAGCTATGTGCAGAAGGCACAATGAAATACTCGAAGGAAATAACTGATGCCCGAAGAGTGCAAACTATTAACGATGGCGGTGCGAGGGGCACCATTTGTGCTTGGGTTTCAAGCAGCGAAATGTCTCGGGCCTGCATCTGTGCTGGTAGCGAACATATTGCTCCCCATTAATTAGAGCTGAAATGTTTAATCAAGCTTAGCTGGGCCAGCTCTGTTGCTGGGGGTGGTTGCCAAATGCCACCGGAAGCCAAGTTGGCCCAGAAATTTCTGTGTTTTTTGTGTCCGCCATTGCTTTTCCCCACATTTCCACGGCGGATGGAACTGGGAGTGAGCACGGAGCCCAGGCAGGCAGGCTTTGTTTTGCTGCCAGTCCTAGGGACTCCTGGCTGCCAGACAAGGATGCGGCTGCCTTAGGTTTTGTGTAGGTAGCGCCACAAGCGCTCACCTTCCAGCTCCCCAGTCTGCCAAGTTTGCACCATTCACAGATGTATAAAATAAAACGAGGGTAGGTTTCTTCCTCTGTGAACCCTCCATTCCATGGTATCTAGGCCAGACATTGAGAAACAAGCTGGTTGGCTAACCCTTGTGATGTCACCAAGAAACCCCTCTTCTGCCCCCCCTCCAACCCTCTACATAATCTTGTTTTCTAGCAAGACGACAACTTGCATGGACACTCTCTTTAAAAGCCCAGAGCAGACAGCCCGTCCGAAGCATGTCGGAAGAGGCAAGACTGACAGCTGTAGCCATGCTCGGTTTGATGTACGCTGGTCTGTCATCTCAGCTGCAAAACTAGTAAATGGACGTGCTGTGACCGGTCCTTTTTATTTTGCAGCTTGTCTTCCCTCCGTATCTCAAAATGCGGAGAACTGGATGTAGCATTCCAACTGTACTTGTAACTAGTGCAGTTCTGGGTGGTCCGTGTGAACTTTCATACTGTATTCATTAGCAATTACTTGTTGTGGCCCTTTCAATGTACTCAGTTGCCTCACAGTCCTTACGACATTTATTTCTGTGCTGGCCTCTGAGATGTCTTAGAAATGTGATATCCAGTGCAACTGAGGCCTCCTTTGCTTTTCGAATAGTTCTGATGACTGCTGCTGTTGCTGCTGCTGCTATTATCCTGAGTTAACCTAGTCCTTGTTGGTAGTATTGCTGCATAATTGGCCATCTTACTTTCGGTCACTGTGCATTTCTTTAATGTCCTTCTCGCTGCCTCTCTTTTAGCTGTAGGTTTTTTGTTTTTGTTTTACATTAATCTCTTATTTCACTCAGTTTTCAGCCCAATTTTCCAGTTTATTAAGAATCCTTTGGACCCTGTCCTAACCCTCAGTTGTGATAATGGCATTTCTTCCCAGCTTTGTTGAACACACTTGGGGGGAGTGCATGTTTGCTCCCTTTCAAACCAGAGAATTTGTGTTGGAACAGGATAGACACCCATAAGGCCCACCCTGATGCTTGCCCCTGCTGTTTTGGTCCATTGTTGAGCAAGTTGAGGAGTGTGGTGCTCTCACAAGTTAGGTATCCACCAAATAATATGGCCTTCTTCATAGTGTTTCTCTGTTTTTACTTGTGCTTTGCAAATGGGTACACAATGGACATTACTAGTAGTCCAAACAATGTCTACTTGCTTCACTAGTCACTCCTATCATTTATCATTTGGGGCATGTCAATGGCCGAAAAGAGCCGACTCATTTCTTTGCAAAAGCTTCTCCCAGCTGGTTGCTTGGGGTCAGTTCTTCCTCGCCACAGTTGTTGTTGTTGTTTAGTCGTGTCCGACTCTTCGTGACCCCATGGACCAGAGCACGCCAGGCACTCCTGTCTCCCACTGCCCCTCGCAGTTTGGTCAAACTCATGCTGGTAGCTTCGAGAACACTGTCAAACCATCTTGTCCTCTGTCGTCCCCTTCTCCTTGTGCCCTCCATCTTTCCCAACATCAGGGTCTTTTACAGGGAGTCTTCTCTTCTCATGAGGTGGCCAAAGTATTGGAGCCTCAGCTTCATGATCTGTCCTTCCAGTGAGCACTCAGGGCTGATTTCCTTCAGAATGGATAGGTTTGATCTTCTTGCAGTCCATGGGACTCTCAAGAGTCTCCTCCAGCACCATAATTCAAAAGCATCAATTCTTCAGTGATCAGCCTTCTTGATGGTCCAGCTCTCACTTCCATACATCACTACTGGGAAAACCATAGCCCTCTATGGGAAAACCATAGAGAGGTGATGTCTCTCCTCGCCACAGGGGTCTAGGCAATTGGTTATTTACAAGCCCGGCTGGCAGAACTCTGTGCTTAAAGCTTTGCTAATTTTAAAAGTCTTTGCTTGTAAACATGCAAAGTATGTTGTTGTTGTTGTTGAACCTGGTGCCCTGTCCTGTGATGAGCATTAATTCCTGTTTTCTTTTAGATGTTTGACTGGATCACACACAACAAAGGCCTGTTTCTGAACAGCTACACAGAGATTGGAGCCAGCCACCCTCATGCCATGGAGCTCCAGACACAGCACAATCATTTTGCTATGAACTGTATGGTAAGAATATTGGAACTTGCAATGGCACTTTGTATTTGGCAAACATCTTGTATTTCACAGTGCAGAGACTCATGAAAGTCTGACCCCAGGTGCTGGCCCTGTCAGTATGCAGTGTGCTGGAGAGGAAAGAACAGAATCCAATCTAAATAAACAAGGTAGGAGAAGAGAAGGGAGGAAGAGAGACTGAGAACAACATAGTTGCTTTGGGTTTTGCAGAACTATTACAGCTGCCATGGTAGCAACTTGCAGGCGACAGGCGAACAGGTCCACCTACCCAGAGGGCCTGTAATCTTCTTATTCAGTGGAGGCAGGGAGTAAACCGAGAGAGAAATAACTTTGTACATTATGGCATGAGGACTAGGGAGTTGTGCCCAAGGCTAGTGAGTCATGCTGCATAGAAGTAGCCGGATTATAACGTATATGGACTCCTTCCAAATTCAGCAAAAGTTGGAGGCCTCATTTCTGTGTATGTGCGCTTTTGCCACAGGGATTGTGAATGGCTGTGCAGCGATAGATTAGCTAATAGTAATAATTCCGTAAGTTGCAAAACTCCCCTGAAACAGCTCAGCTTTCAGGAACTGTGGTCCAGGCTGTCATTTTTAAATGGGGGTAGGTAAATTAGAGCCTGATGGAGTTTTGTTTGCACTCAAGAGAATGGGGACAACTACATCACACACAGACACACAAACACACACACCCTGATTGTATGAAGGCGTATAACAGTGTTACATGGATAAAACGAAACCAATCCTAATTTGATCCATGTTTGAACAGGGGTCAGCCCTGATAGAAGAGACGTAGCATTCAGCCTGCTATTGGCAGTTCTAAAAAACAGTTTGAAATGAACTAATATACCAGTAAGCTAGGATTTGCTAGAGCTTTTGTGGTTTGGGTTTGTCCTTGCTTGCACTGCTTTTGGTTTCAGATTAGGGATTCAAGTGCGGCCTATTTTGACATCGTTTTCTAACGTCTTAATGATAGCGGTTTGTTGCAGAGGCCTGCATGGGCTTGCCTTTTATCAAAAGGCACTAATTACTGAAGTTAATTAGCATTTTGGACAGTCTGAGCCGAGGATAGGGATTGAGATCGAGATGGAAACAAATGCTGACATGTCTGAAGAGTTCGTTCTAGGTGAGGGTTATGCAAAAGCTGAGCATTCTGCTTGTGTTTCTGGCTTGACATTCAGCCCTTAGGAGTCCAGTGAATAGAGAGGCCAAGCGGTCACTTTCCCAGAAATGTTGTCACTAACAAATCACAGAGCAGGAGTATTCATCAGTCCAGCAGGCCATAGTGAACTATCTGTGAACCAGTGAAGGCAGTGAATGTCCTGTGTGAGTGTCTGGAGGTGGTTGGAGGATGGATAGCGGTTAACAGATTGAGGTTGAATCCTGACAAGACAGAAGTACTGTTTTGGGGGGACAGGGGGCAGGCGGGTGTGAGGGACTCCCTGGTCCTGAATGGGGTAACGGTGCGCAGCCTGGGAGTCATTCTCCCTGCTTTTGCGGGAGGTGGCGGAATTCCCTCACCTCCCGCAATAGCCCACAGGAGCCGCGTTTTCGACCAGGAGGGAGAAGGGACTGAAACGGCCAGTCAGTCCCTTGTCCCTCCTCGGGGAAAAGCCCCGAAGAGTGACGTGCTCTTTAAAGGGTGCGCGGCTTCTTCGTGCTTTTGCGGGAGGTGGGGGAATTCCCCCATCTCCCGTAAAAGCCCACAGGAGGGAGAAGGGACTGACTCGGCCAGTCAGTCCCTTCTCCCTCCTTGGGGAAAAGCCCCCAAGAGTGGCGTGCTCTTTAAAGGCTACACGGCTCCTGCGGGCTTTTCGACCCATCTTGTGGGGCTGGCGGTGGGGGGAAGCACTGCTTTCCCCTACCACCAGCCTCAAAGCCGGGTCGGGGAGCAGCGCGAAGGCGTCGCACGCCATCCCGCTGCCCCCCGAGCCTATGGGGCTGGTTTCCCCCACCGCCAGCCTCAAAGAGCAGACTCTCCTGGCTTCAGCGAAAACAACGCGAAGCCTCCGGAGCGCAGGCTTCAGAGGCTCCGCGTTGCTATCGCTGAAGCCAAGGAGCCTGCATTTGCCCCATAGGATGCACACACATTTCCCCTTCATTTTTGAAGGGGAAAAAGTGCGTCCTGTAGGGCGAAAAATACGGTAATTTACAAATTTAGTCCAGTCCTTGATGAACTTATTATTATTTGAAAAATGGGGCTCCTTTGCTTTGTATAATGGTGCATTTATATAGTATCGGTCTATAAGGTGTGGTTGTGGCCGATAATTGGTAGCCTCCTTGGATTTGATTGGAAATGCTAAGGTAAAATCTCACATCCTAGCAATCTTATTTGAATACAGCATGAAGCAATGAGGTCAGATAAGGTAAAAAAAAAAAAAAGTAGTCCAAGAATAGGCAGTAAGAAGTTCTCCCTGACCCCCGTTAAACTCCCTCCCAGCCCTTCTGAAGGCTTAAGGTTTCTTTTTCTTTTCTTTTTTTACTTCTAATATTCCCTTTTAATTCACAAACCCGTCAGGCTGATTTAATAAGCTGTTTTTAAGCCCTCCCCAAGTTCCGTTTGAGGCCGCAGCAAACAAAAGTCACAGTGTTAATGGAAATCTGTGTAAATGAGATCAGTCCAAGGTACAGGGTGATTTTGCTGTTTCTGCAATGTGCTTTACTTGATCAAATAAAACTAGGTTTTTGCTCGAGAGAGAGGTGCTCATTTTTCTGCCCTGCTTTGAAAACATGTCGCGGCAAAGGGCTTGGAGAAAGCAGTGCTGGCACGATGGCACTTCGCTGTTGCTTTCCAGAAAACAACAGGGGGTGCTGAAATTGTGAGCAGTCACTTGCATTTTGTCCCTGATGGAATAGCGAGTGCTGTTTACCTGCTAAGTGCACACACCCCTTTCTTCCCGTTTTTAAAAGGGAATATAGGAAGCTGTGAATTCTGCCAGAAGCCTTGGCATTAAGAGGGGCTGCCTTGTGGTATGCCTAATCGCTAGAAAAAAACCTTCTCCAACCTAGTGCCCTTGCTGGCTGGAGCTGATAGGAGTTGTTCTCCAAAACACTTAGAAAGCACCAGTTTGTGGAAGGCTGGCCTGCAATCTTGGTCCATGGTGTTCTCTGAAGAATAGTTCTCATGAGGGGTTGCTGCCCATTTGACGTCCCCATTCCCCATAGCCCTTGTGCCTCGCCTGGCTTTGGGAAGGAAGTATGGTGGCCCGGACAGTATCCCAGAGTCCTCCCTCCTTCCCAAAGCCTAGTTAGTGCTTGCCCAACTTTGGGAAGGAGATGGGAATGTCAGCATCGCCCTTGAGCCAGTGCCACCAACTGGACTCATCCACTTCAGCCCCGACTGGGCTAGGCGGGCTGGGTAGCACTTCCAGAGACCACCTTCTGCACAGGAACTGGTCAAAGTGCTGTGGACTCACAGCTTAGAGTTGTGAGCACTGGATTCACTCCAACAAGAAGACAGTCGTCGCACAGCAGAGTATAGCAGAGCATAAACGACTCGGAGAGCAGCTCTGTAGAATAACTTCTTTATTCTATCTACAACTATAATACACAACTATGTACAGAGCTAAATGAGGTCTAAACGAAAAATGCTGAACTGCACTGAGTGTCTGCAGCTGCTCTTAGCAGCGACCTTATCTATACACACGATCTCTCTCTAACACTCAGTCTCTCTCTCTCTCTTTGATGTGAGGCTGGAGCGGAATAAGTAGAGAGCAGAAACCGCCCCCTCCTCTCTGGAGAATCAGCAGAGAACACCAGCAGATTCTTGGATATGGGAGGGGTGAAATCTCCTCAGGGAAGGCTCTAGGACCCTGCCAAAGCCTCGCGCCACCTTCCCAAAGCATGGTACCTAATTTATCCGGCTTTGGGAAGGCAGCATGGGGGGTGGGGAATTTTGTGCCAAGGTGACAACCCTTGTGATTGAGTGGGTAGCTAGGGAGCAGCAGTAAGCCATGTTTTCCTCTGTTCTAATTACTTTGTGTTTAATGAAAGTTTAGATTTAATATTGCCCGTGTAAGCTCTGAATATTGCACCATCCGAATATTTAGCATCCTTCCAGCCTACTCGCTTGTATTTTTTTTTTTTTTTAAAAAAAAGGATGTTCAGACTTTCCGAGGATGTCAAATTCAGGATAATGAATTCTGAACTTACACAAAATGCGCACGGCCCTGGTTATCACAGTATAAGGATACGAGCGAAAAGCTGGTTTGCAGCACGATAGACTCTTACTTTCTCAGAGAGGTCTGTGGCATGCTTGGCATTCTTATAATAATAATAATTAATAATAATTTATTATTTATACCCCGCCCATCTGGCTGAGTAGTAGTAGTCCAAGTGGGAGATAACTACAGCATGTACCACTCTGGCAAGACAGTCCACAGGCAGGTAGGGTCTCAGCCTGTGTACCAGATGGAGCTGGTAGACAGCCGCCCTGGACACAGAATTAACCTGCGCCTCCATGGACAGCTGTGAGTCCAAATGACTCCCAGGCTGCGCACCTGGTCCTTCAGGGGCACCGTTACCCATTCAGGACCAGGGAGTCCCCCACACCCGCTCGCCCCCTGTCCCCCCAAAACAGTACTTCTGTCTTGTCAGGATTCAACCTCAATCTGTTAGCCGCCATCCATCCTCCAACTGCCTCCAGGCACTCACACAGGACCTTCACCGCCTTCACTGGTTCTGATTTAAAAGAGAGGTAGAGCTGGGTATCATCTGCATACTGATGAACACCCAGTCCAAACCCCCTGATGATTTCTCCCAGCGGCTTCATATAGATATTAAAAAGCATGGGGGAGAAGACGGAACCCTGAGGCACCCCACAAGTGAGAGCCCAGGGGTCTGAACACTCATCCCCCAACACCACTTTCTGGACACGGCCCAGGAGAAAGGAGTGGAACCACTGTATAATGTGTTTTTGTTCTTGTCTAATGTGTTTTGTTTCCTCACTTTCCAGAATGTGTATGTAAACATAAACCGCATCATGTCTGTAGCCAACCGTTTGGTGGAATCCGGTCACTATGCCTCACAGCAAATCAAGCAGATTGCTAGCCAGTTGGAGCAGGAATGGAAAGCGTTTGCTGCAGCGCTGGACGAGCGAAGTACCTTATTGGACATGTCGGCCATTTTCCACCAGAAATCGGAGCAGGTCAGTAATTCCTCACGGCGGCGACAGCAGGCTGAACATGTACGGTCCCATTTAATCTTGAAATGGGTTTTGCCTCTCATGAGCCCCAGTTTGTATGTTTGCCTCTTAAAGGGGCTTTGGGACAGGGCAAGTTCCTGGTTTCTTAGAATTATAGAATCATAGAGTTGGAAGAGACCACAAGGGCCATCGAGTCCAACCCCCTGCCAAGCAGGAAACACCATCAGAGCACTCCTGACATATGGTTGTCAAGCCTCTGCTTAAAGACCTCCAAAGAAGGAGACTCCACCACACTCCTTGGTAGCAAATTCCACTGTCGAACAGCTCTTACTGTCAGGAAGTTCTTCCTAATGTTTAGGTGGAATCTTCTTTCCTGCAGTTTGGATCCATTGCTCCGTGTCCGCTTCTCTGGAGCAGCAGAAAACAACCTTTCTCCCTCCTCTATGTGACATCCTTTTAGATATTTGAACATGGCTATCTTTTTTCTTTTATAATAATTTTAATTAGTTTTCAATTACATCCCAATAATAGCCTCATTATAACAATGCCAACTGATAATGCAATTGTTAATACCAATAATTCAAATACCAAATTATATGATTTAGATAAGGTGCCCCCCCCCGAGCTAGAATTGATGGCTTGATTATTTGCTTTATTTATGTGTTCCAAAATTTCCATTACATTCCAGTCCTAATAATAATCCCTTACGCAACAACTGCAGTATTCATAACTTCTGTTCGTTTTGACACATTAAATGATTTCTAAAACTACAAGTGAGGAGCTCAAACTATATCCTTGTTCTTCCTCTGTGTGGCAGTTATCTTGTCCGTGGTGTTTCCTCCTGTCCTTGTAAGATGTTATGTCTTTCTTTTCCCCGGTTGTTGCTGTTATCCATCATGCCTTGGGCGAAGCTGATATCCCATTGTTGTTCCAGAAGTTTCTCCATTGCTCCGGCAAGTTCCTGGTTTCTGTTGATCCTCAAACCTGTTCCAAGTCCCTGCGGCTTGAGATCCTTGCTTTGGACAAGGGACGAGGGCCATCGCTCCTCAACACATCCTCACTGTAGCCATAACACCTCCTATATTTTGCTAGAAGGAACAAGGAAATCCTCGTCTTGATTTTGGTTTTTCTTGTTCCCTCCAGCAAAACACACACAAGCTGCATAGGTCTGCCCTTCATCCTCAAAGCATGGGCAAGTAGAGGGATCTCATGGCAAGCCTGCCTGTAACTGCTTTGGGAATCGGTGGTCACTACAAGCTGTGGGTTAAACCACAGAGCCTAGGACTTGCTGATCAGAAGGTCAGCTGTTTGAATCCCCGTGACGGGGTGAGCTTCTGTTGCTCGGTCCCTGCTCCTTCCAACCTAGCAGTTCAAAAGCACGTCAGAGTGCAAGTAGATAAATAGGTACTGCTCTGGCGGGAAGGTAAACGGCGTTTCCATGCGCTGCTCTGGTTCGCCAGAAGCGGCTTAGTCATGCTGGCCACATGACCCTGAGCTGTACGCCGGCTCCCTCGGCCAATAAAGCGAGATGAGCGCCGCAACCCCAGAGTCGGTCACGACTGGACCTAATGGTCAGGGGTCCCTTTACCTTTACAAGCTACAAATAACCTTTTTTAAAAAATGTGATGCCTTGTTAAGAGTCAAACGTACGACGTGGTCTTGGAACTCACCTGCTGGTGAGTATAAAAGCATAAGCAAAAGCGGTTCCAACGTCTTGAATGGCATCATGATAGTTCCGCCGTCTACATTATCCATCAAACGTTTTGCAAGGATTGTAGAGGATAACTAGAAAGCTGAGGACGCTGGGATGCAAGATCAAAATTAAAAGTTTAACCTGAGGCAAGCGTTTGACTAGGGTCTCTAGCTGCAGGCGTTCTCGGCTATTTAAAGTAACAGTTCTAAGTTATGCGTAGCCACAAGTGAATTAAAAAACCTGATTTAGTGAGAAGCAGGCATAAATGTTCCTCTTATCCCCTGGAGGGCTGTCTCTATAAGTAGAGCGTGTCTTCCTTAAGGGAATGAGCTGCTCACTTGCAAACTCGGCTTTGAGTTGCCCGTCAGTTTTGTTTCTGTTACAGTTAGTGGTGTTACTTAATTGTCCTTTTATTGAGCTAAAAGGAAGAGTGAAATATACGGAGCGGCTCTCTTTGACTTGCTACAGCTGAAGTTTTGTATTCGACGCTCTAGATGTGATTTTTTAATTATTATTCCATTTTACAATTAAGATTAACATTCAAATGAAAATCATAATCATACACTTATAAGATTCCCTGAATCCTTGGATTCTGCCCCTCCCTGGGTTCCATTGTAAGTCTTTTTTCAACTGCGTTGTATAATGTTCTCCATTTATCAGTTAACTCTCATTTTTACCATAGTTCTTGTTACATTACAAGTGTTGTTAAAATCCTGCCAATATTTTTAATTGTTTACAGTGTTTTTTAAGGTAACTTATAAATTTCCCCCCATTCTTTATTAAATTTGTTGTCTTCTTGATTTTTTATCTTCTCGGTCATTTTTGCCATTTTAGCATAGTCCATCATCATTATCAGCCATTCTTCTCTGGTAGGGACTTTGTCTTCCTTCCATCTCTAGGCCAAAAGGAACCTCGCAGCTGTCGTTGCATACATAAATAGTCTTTTCTGCTCCTTTGGTATTTCTGCACCTAAAATTCCTAACAAAAAGGCTTCTGGTATTTTCACAAAAGGTTATTTTAATATTTTTTTAATTCATTGTAAATCATTTCCCAAATGCTTTAGTTATCTGGCACGTCCACCACATATGGTAGAAGGTGCCTTCCTTATCTTTACACTTCCGACACGTGTTTATAGCAGTTCTATACATTTTTGCTAGTTTAGTAGGAGTGATTTATCCCATCAAACAGTGAAGAGGATCAGATTAAAGGAGAGCAGCCGTCTCTATACCTTCAGTAGTTGTGAAGAATAGTCAATATTTCATATAGTTCTATAAGAACTATATGAAATATTGCAGAAAAGATTTATGAGACTGGATTTTAAGCTATGGGTTATTAGAAGTAATAGGATAACAAATGTAAGATTAAGAGATGAGGTTTGAAAATCATTAGACGTGGTTGATGGAAGTCTCAGGCTAAAATAGCCAAAATGTTGCATGAGATGAGATGATATGTTCTGTTTGGAAAATATATGTAAAAACTAATAAAAATGTATATTAAAAAAAAGAATAGTCAATTCTGGCAGGGGCAGCTTTTTAAAATAGCTGTGACCTGCCAAAATAGTATATTGCTATTAGTGGAGCAAAAGAGGGATGAATGTGGCGCAGATGGGAGACTTTGTACCAAAACCGAACATGGAACTGGGTTGATTTTGCTTGTGGTGGAGCAGTGGCTAATAAGACATGGAAGACCTAGATTCAAATCTTTCCTCACCTAAAGGAAAGCCCTGAGCAGGTAAACTATCTCTTGCAGAGAGAACTGAGGTCCTGAGTTCAGATATCACAACCTGCCCAGGGCTGGTGTATGGGGATGGTGATATATGCTAAGTATTTGGGGAGGGGTCATAGCTTAGGATAAATGGTTTGCATGCAAAAAGTCAGTTCCTGAGGTCTTTAGCAGAAAAGCTGACCAGACTGGGAAAGACCCCTGCCAGAGACCTTGAAGACAGCTGCCAGCTGGGGTAGATGGCACTGGACTGGACCCAATGGCAGGTTCTTCATCTGCCATCTTCAAGGGGTTTACTGCTTACCTACATTGTGAGTTCAGATATTGGCGATGGGTTCGGTCTACAAGGAGGCAGGTTCCTCAGTAAAGCTAGTCAGTTCCCCCTCCTTCTGCTGGAGATAGTTGAGGGTTTTAGGATCGAGTTTGCTTCCCAGCTCTGGGCCACGATTACTGTATTTTTTGCTCTATAGGATGCACTTTTTCCCCTCCAAAAATTAAGGGGAAATGTGTGTGCATCCTATGGAGCGAATGCAGGCTCCTTGGCTTCAGCGATAGCAATGCGAAGCCTCCGAAGCGCAGAGGGAGCGCTCCGTCTGCGCTCCGGAGGCTTCGCGTTGCTTTCGCTGAAGCCTGGAGGGGCGCCTGAAGCCTTTGGAGCGCAGCGTGAGTTCCCGCTGAGCTCCACAGGCTTTGGGTTCAGCAAAAGGAACCGGAAGCCTGCGGAGCGCAGCGGGAATTCGAAAGGAACCTGAAGGGAATTCGAAAGGAACTGGAAGCCTCCGGAGCCCAGTGGGAACTCCCGCTGCACTCCAGAGGCTTTGGGTGAATGCACCTTGACCGCACCTTGTTTTAGAGGGGCTCCGTTTCTCCTGCCGCTTCGCTGAAGGGGCACTGAGCAGAGAGGGGGAGATTTTATTTTTCTTGTTCTCCCCCTCTAAAACAAGGTGCATCCTATGGTCGGGTGCGTCCTATAGAGTGAAAAATACGGTGCTTGGCTACTGCTGCTGCTTTTTAGTAGATCCTACGAGATTAAAATAACACCATAAGGAATTTGGGTGACAGGAATACATGCCACTTAGGCCTATAAGGGATGCATATGATGGCCTGCATACAGCAGGGGTTTTCAGCAGGGGGCCGGTCCACTGTCCCTCAGACCTTGTGGGGGGCCGGACTATATTTTTTGGGGGGAAATGAATGAATTTAGAAGTCGATTGGGCCAGATCCAGCCCCCCGGCCTTAGTTTGCCTACCCATGGCATCCAGCCTTCTTTCTCATTCCCGGTTTGCGTTCTAGTGCTTGCCTTATGTTCTCCCAGTACTAATGCCAGTTTGAGCATGCTTCTGTTTCACAAGAAAAAGTTTGCATTGCGTAATTTCAGAACAAAAAGGGTGCTTGCAGCCAACTTGCTATTGGACGATGCGTCTACGGTCCCCCAAGTGCGCCTGGACGTTGGGGCAGGAGTGCCCAAATAATTAAGAGGGAGAGACTTTCTATTTTCTTTCAGTGTTCTCCTCTTTGTAAACTTGAGGAGAAATAAAAATAGAACATGTAGGCGGAGTCTGGGACTAATTGAATTAGCCTTATTAATGCATCGTTCTGCTGTGTGCTTAATTGTAGTGCTTTCGCCACAGGAAAACAGGCTACGAATTATAAGCTAACACCATGACTCTGTATGTTAGGGAGAGTGTTAACAGTGAGGATGATCGGGCTGCCTGATCCGACAGGATTTTCTGCTGCCAGAAATTGCGGCTGAACCCTTTAAAGATTTTTGGATGCGTTTAGAACTGTCCTGTTTCGCATGTCAATTGAGGTTTGGCTTCGGATTGTTTTAGTGCTTCCATATGTGTTTGTTTCCTCTCCCGAGCCCCTCCACAGCTTAACAAAAGAGCTCTCATTTTACTGAAGCGATGTTTCCCCCCCCTTTCTTTTACAAATGTCTCTCCGTTGCAGAGGATAGCAAAATAAATATGTAATTCTTCCTTTTTTCTGAAGGCATCCTATTCTTTGATCTGGATTAAGCAAGGGCAGAAACGAATCTGAATTCATGCTAGTAGCTAGCCGAAGAGGTTCCTAAGGCATTCCTGCTATTCCTCATAGACTTGAGCGTTTTCTGGATAGAAGAGTGCAGGGTTTTAAAGGCAGGCGGATAAAAAGCTTGCCTTCAGGAGGGCTAGTTTGTTCCTTGATTCGCCCTTGTTTGTCTAATGTTATACATGAAGCCTAATACAATCTCTCAATTTACATTCTGGTGCAAATAACTAGGATTTTCTTTCCTTCCAGTACATGAGTAACGTGGATTCCTGGTGCAAGGCCTGTGGAGAGGTAGATCTCCCCTCAGAACTTCAGGACTTGGAGGACTCCATCCATCATCACCAAGGAATATACGAGCACATTACTCTGGCATATTCTGAGGTAGGTAACACCACTGCCCCTATTTTTAAGTGGAATGTTTGTCGGACTTAATCTAATGCAAGGGCTGCTTCACACATTTTACTTTTTAGCACCGAAAAGCAGCACCCTAACGAATAACAGTTATAAAGGCATAAGCTTGTGGGGATTGGCGACTGCTTCATTAGATGGCACGCACACGTGAAAACAGAGGTACTCGGGGCAGAGGAGAAGTAATATGTCCGCTGTTTACTTCTCTTGTACAGTGGTACCTCGGGTTAAGAACTTAATTCGTTCCGGAGGTCCATTCTTAACCTGAAACTGTTCTTAACCTGAAGCACCACTTTAGCTAATGGGGCCTTCCGCTGCCGCTGCGCCATCGCCGGAGCACAAATTCTGTTCTCATCCTGAAGCAAAGTTCTTAACCCATGGTACTGTTTCTGGGTTAGCGGAGCCTGTAACCCGAAGCGTATGTAACCTGAGGTACCACTGTATATGCAGGCAGTGACCATTTTGCGTGGGGGTTCCGTTCTTGGCCCCCACATGCATTGGCGGGACGAGCATAAGCCTGCCCCCTTATGCCCCTGTTCTGCCCTCTCACTGCCCTTTTCCAGGTCCAAAAGCACCCACACGTCAGTCACAGGTCAATTGGATGTATGCAAAATGGTTGCCACCTGTATTTCCAACTGAGGATAACAGTTGGTTCAACTGATGAAATGGGGTCTAGTCTGCAAAAGCTTGTGCCCCACTCCCTTTCCTGGAGGGGCCATTGTTTTTGTTGCTGCTTGGGTGTTCTGTATTTTATTGTTAGGTATTGTTTCAGTCTTCATTAGCATGAAATACTGGTTTGCTCTTGGTTGATATTAAGAGTGGGTTTTTGTTAACGCCGTTTCCTGTTTTGCAACTGTTGATTCATTTTCTTGAAATGTTACTAACTTTTATTCCGCATGTCACTGTGCTGCATTGAGCATGGTTCTGTCATTATCATTATCATTTTATATTTTTAAGAAAAATCTCAAAGCGGTTTACAGCACATTAAAACATCAACAAAATGATCCAGAATTAAACTTTACTGAAGAAAGTAAAATATAAAGCATACAGGTTCAAAGCAACATAATGAACAGGAAACTAAAATATTAAAGATTTCGAAATAAAATGTTACAAAGGATGTCAACTACAGAATACGTATTTAACACAAACATGGTTCTCTCAGCATACAAATAGACTCATGATATTTATAATATATACAAACGTGTTGGAGTAAGGTTACCAGATTTTTTTCAATGAATCCAGGACACTTTTCAACTTCAGTGGCTTTTGTATGGGGACTGATTTGTAAATCTGGGGACTGTCGTCTGGTAACCTTACGTTGGAGAATATTCTGCTGCTTTTGCTACGACAGATTAACCCCGCTTTTCTTCTGGAAATATTTACGCTTTTTAAGTGTACACAAAGATGCTTTAAGTGTACAGTTTCAACTGCGTAGTGCAAATGTCAGGCCTACAGTTTGCAAACCTGTGCGATACGAATTTGCTGATTTGGGAAGGAGCTGGGATTGGCTGCAGCTCCCTGTTGAGAGTGCATCTGTAGCAAAGCCAGATTTGCTTCTGTGTGAAAGGCCCTAAGGGCTGAATACTACTAGGGACATTTCATGCTGTTTTTCTGTGGGCTGTGTGCAAGCATAATGCCATTAATTAATTTGACTTGTTGCCTCATGGATGCAGCATTGATTTGATCATTCGGTTTGGGTCTCACAACAAATGCTGGCTTTGTTTCACGTTATTTTGGCGGGTAGGAGGTGCTACAGTTGTTAGATATATTGTGTTGATAAAACAGCTGACCTGTGAATATCACCGCATTTGTTGAGGTGATGGGTGCACTCAGTCTGTCCAGGTTCCCGTCCTTGCTAGGGGATGTTGCTGTTGTTATTACTGTTAATAATAATAATAATAATAATAATAATAATAATAATAATAATAGTAAAGTTACCCACTCTTCACCATAAGGTCCCAGGGCAGATAGAAGCAAGGAAAACAGTACTATTTAAAATAAAACCAAGCAACCATGCACAATGGGTATCAGGTTAATTTCCGGTTTCCAGGTGGGTCACAAATACTTTTCAGCTGTCAAAGGCAAGGGTAAAGAGATACGAAGAAAGCAGAATAATGATGCTAAATGAACCTCTGTAGACAGTAAATTTCACAATTTGGGGGATACCTGAAAGAAGCCTTCTTCTGGGCTGCCCCTCCTTGAACTTCTGAGGTTGGTGGAGATATGAGGGCAGCTTCTTCTGCTGAGCTTCACACTTAGGATGGTCTGTAGGAGAATCAATTGGTCTTTTGGGGAAATGTAAGTCTTTTCACTCTTCCTGGCAGCCTTCAGTCCCTGTCACCCTGCCGCCCCTTACAATGTGCTCTACCTTTACACTTGGAAAGCTTTCCATTCTGTGCTTTTTCTTTTCCAGCTCTTGATTACAAAACATTCTTTGCATTTTTCTCCTCCCTCCACACCCAACTGCTTTTTCCTAAATCCTCACAGTAATTGCTGTGGAAGCCTGAGAAGAGGCAAGTAGAATGGTAGTTTTGTTCACGAATCGGACGAAGTGTCCCTGATCCTCTTTACCAACTTCAGACACCCATCAGCTTATTAGTGTCCCTCAATATAGTTTGACAGTGATAACCTTGAAGACTTGTTTTAATAAAGTATTGGCCTTGTTCTGTATACTGGCCAGAGGAGGCGTAGATCTAACCTCACTTGCCTATCCTTTGAGGTTGAAATGTTCCAGTCAGTTTCTTTCAGTATCCATCTTGCCTGTCTTTCGATTAACTTCAGTGTGTGGGCAGGAACACTGAAACAAGTATTTTCTGTGCTTCTATTCTCCAACCATTATATTAAACAAACAAACCTGTGAAAAAACAGAAATATTGTGTGTCCAACATCCACCCTTATACCCAAGAGATCCAGAGCAGGAGAAGAGCAGTTTCTGTTTATCAAGTGTCAATCAGATTGTGTGTAAATACAAATGTGGCATCTCACATTCTTGTGGGATAACGGCCCATCATGACTCCACCTGTTCTCCAAAGGCAAAAAGTGCACCTAAGCCTGAAGGAAGGTGGGCCTTGGCCTTCCTCAACCCCAGCCCATTTCCTGCCTTCTTAATTTTGTCTTAGCTCCTTGTGAGTTATAAATGTGACCTCTCACATTACTATCTGCATGCAGCGAAGGGAGTTAGGTGGGAGTTTGCAATCTGCTCCCGATCTCAGAACTCCTGGAGGCTTTGAAGAGTAGGGAGAGAATTGGCGTCTGAAGGCGCACCAAAAATAATCCCTAGTTTTGCTCAGTCAGTCGTTGCCATCTGTAGCTGAAATATGAACGCTGCACCTTTGACTCGGAGCTATCTTGGCAGAGAGGAAAAAGGACACTTCTTCTAACAGTTCATGTTGATACAAACTCAAGTCATTTCCCCCCCTCTAGAAGAGGCAGCCAACACCTTAAATGAGCCCCGTGGCCACTTTTTCTCTACTGGAGTCAAATGATGGAGACGCAGGAAGGAATTCAGTGTTGCACTAAATCAGGCTTCCTCAAACTCAGCCCTCCAGATGTTTTCGGCCTACAACTCCCATGATCCCTCGCTAGCAGGACCAGTGGTCAGGGATGATGGGAATTGTAGTCTCAAAACATCTGGAGAGCCGAGTTTGAGGAAGACCACTGAATAAACATACGTTCCTTCAATACACGCATTTCCTATTGACTCCCCGCCCCATGTTATGTTCTGGGGGTCCTCCCGACCCCCTAGAACAAGTTGGGGTGGCAGAAGAGGGAAGAAACCCCACTGCTTTTGTGAGAACCATTGTAGTGGCTCCTTCTAGCAGAACTACTTACTTGAACCTGGCCCTCAAAATCCCAGCCTTTTGGGTGAACCAGTTGCTGTTCCTTCACCCCCAGTGCCAGAGATGAAATCACTGCTTTGCTATAATTTCAGTACATAAATGCGCTGTATGCCGTTGGCTATATGTAGGGGTTTCCAGCAGTTGCTGTCCAAGAAGCAGCTTTCTGTAGTAAGCTTTCACAGCAGGAAGATGCTCTAGGGCAAGAGTATGGAAGCCTTATGTCCCCCCGTGGGCCAACTCTGACAAGTTGTTGCCCCGAGTAAGTACAGTGGTACCCCGCTAGACGAATGCCCCGCTAAACGAAAAACTCGCAAGACGAAAGGGCTTTCCGACATTTTTCTGCTTCGCAAGACGTTTTTTTCTATGGGGCTTACTCGCAAAACGATTTTTTTCCCGTGGTCTCCCTTTTTTTTTTTGCCTTTTCTGAAAGGCGCTAAGCTCCTTATCTCTAAATTGCCGCTTATCCGCTAATCC
This sequence comes from Podarcis siculus, assembly GCA_034642415.1. Lineage (NCBI taxonomy): Eukaryota > Metazoa > Chordata > Lepidosauria > Squamata > Lacertidae > Podarcis > Podarcis siculus. Next base: position 339,783 of record JAXCMG010000163.1, read on the forward strand.
CCTAAGCGCTAAAAGGCGCTAAAAGCCCTAAAAGCCGCTTATCAGCTGTTTTACCGCTTATCAGCTGATCGGCTGATAGCGGAGCTCCGCAAGACGAAAATCCCTGCAAGACGAAGGCTTCCGCAGAACGGATTATTTTCGTCTTGCGGGGCACCACTGTAATAAGGTTTCTTAACAACCTACCCAATACAGTTACAAATGAATAAAAGTTTCCTCAAGGAGAGTACTGTATGTAGCTTTGTGTCCCTTTAAGGTTCCTGACTAATGCGAAATAAACAATAAAGAGAGATGAGGCGAGGGAGCAGGATTGGAGAGGCAATGGAAGGGCGATAATAAGAATGATAATATTATTATTTGTACCCGACTCATCTGACTGGGTTGCGCCAGCCACTATGGGCAGCTTCTAACAGATATAAAAACGTAATAAAACATCAAACATTAAAAACTTCCCTGGACAGGGCTGGCTTAAGATGCCTTTTTAAAGTTGTATAGTTATTTATCTGTTGGGAGGGCGTTCTACAGGGCGGGCGCCACCACCAAGAAGGCCCTCTGCCTGATTTCCTGGGATCTCACTTCTTCAGTGAGGGAACTAGAAGACCCTTAGAGCTGGATCTCTGTGTCCGGACTGAACGACTGGGTTGGAGATGCTTCTTCAGGTTTACAAGGATGATTGAGTTTGGAACAGTCTTCCCTCATGAGGACTGAACAATGTGGTCTCTTGGGGACAAATAATTCAAGACTTAGATTCCTGAGGGGGAAGGGTTATCTCTGAGGCGATAGGTGAATTTGAATCTGGCCACTCATAGGGAAAGGGGATTTTCCAGATGCACTGAGTCACACAAGGTATGGCAATCCAATTTTCCCCAATCACAAATAGAGAGGGTGGTCTTAGAGAGCCATGAACCAATTATAGCAGTGGACCCGACATTTGTACCATCCTTGGAACTTCAGTGCCGAATGCAAAATGGCAGCATCTGTGTACAAGACAGATGAAGAACACTTAAGAGATGCAAGCGGCTGCTGATCAGTTTACCGTTAAGGCAATGTCACTTAGAAGGGAAAGTTTTCACCTCCAAAACCACCATTATTTTACTGCAGTTCCTTTTAATGCAGAGACGAAGGAGCGAAATAAAATCTGTACTAATTGTGTACCGCATCTCCTGGCTGCTAGATTTATATTTAAAAGCAAAACAGATACGCTGTGTTTTTAGCTGGATAAATATCACATACAGCATCTTTAAAATAATAAAGTGAGAGTCTTGTGAAAGGTGGGAGGCGTCAAGTCTCTAAAAATGTTTTCAAACGAAAACCCAGGATATTTCTGAAATATGGTGGTGTCGACTTGTTGCCATATGGGCTGGTTAGCAGCTAACCTGTATTGAGGACACTGTTTTTCAACTCGGCATTGGCAGAAAGGCCAGAAATGTAAGCTCTGCCCACTCATTCACACCTACGCAAGCCCAGGCCCCGGCAAAGGGATTTTTAATCCCATCTCTCTGTGCGTCTACAGCAAAAGCAGTTTGGGCGGAGCCCTCCCTTTAAAACACACATCAGCTGCTATGGGCTTGAACCTAGGAATGGGTAGCACATTGTGTGTAATTGGGGGCAAAAAGGTGCTACCAAGGTGCTTAATTGAGCTGGCACTCTGAGTATGCCCTTGATCATTTAGCTTCCTTCAAGAGTAGATGAACCAAGGGAGAGAAGGCTTTGACAAATGCACAGGTTCCGGTGAACCCTGGCATACCTTAACTATCCTCATCAATATCAGGCACACTTTCCCTCTGTATCTGAGAGGGGCAAGAGCTCCAGATATACGCTAATACCCGACTCTGCACTCTTCATCAGTTTCCCTACTGCTAACAGGACATCGATTAGCCCCGGTGTGAAACTTTGAATTGGCAGTCCCACACAAATCAGGCTACAGTGGTACCTCAGGTTAAGTACTTAATTCGTTCCGGAGGTCCGTACTTAACCTGAAACTGTTCTTAACCTGAAGCACCACTTTAGCTAATGGGGCCTCCTGCTGCTGCTGCGCTGCCGGAGGCCGATTTCTGTTCTTTTCCTGAAGCAAAGTTCTTAACCTGAAGCACTATTTCTGGGTTAGCGGAGTCTGTAACCTGAAGCGTATGTAACCCGTATGTATGTAAAGCGTATGTATCACTGTATACGCTAATACCCGTCTCTGCACTCTTTATCAGTTTGCCTACTGCTAACAGGACATTGATTAGCCCTGGTGTGAAACTTTGAATCGGCAGTCCCACACAAATCAGGCTGTATCATTTCAGCAGTCAGGAAGTCCTTACGATGGCTGAGGATGTAAAAAATAAAATTAAACACGGGAGATGCTATGGTCCACATCTTTCCCCTGCCATTCCTTCCACCTTCAACAACATGGTGCCCTCCAGATATTCTGGACCAGGGGTCAGCAACCTTTTTCAGCAGGGGGCTAGTCTTACCGTCCCTCAGACCATGTGGGGGGCCAGACTATATTTTTTGGGGGGAGGAATGAACAAATTCCTATGCCCCACAAATAACCCAGAGATGCATTTTAAATAAAAGCACACACTCTACTCATGTAAAAACACCAGGCAGGCCCCACAAATAACCCAGAGATGCATTTTAAATAAAAGGACACATTCTACTCATGTAAAAACACGCTGATTCCCGGACCGTCCGTGGGCCGCATTTAGAAGGTGATTGGGCCGCATCCGGCCCCCGGCCTTAGGTTGCCTACCCCTGTTCTGGATTACAATTCGCTGTACCTTAACACCTTTTTTTATTGTGCATGAACGTTCAGACATTTATATCACCTAGCTACAGTTTTTAGTGCTATTATCCAGTAATAGACTGTAATTTCTCTCAGTATTAAACAGCTATTTGACATTGCTCTTTCAGTCATGTTAATTCGGGAGGATTTTCCCCCAATTAAAAACAAAAACTCCCAAGAGATACCAACATTGTGTTGAAAAACCAATTCTTTAATCTGTTAGAATGTGTTTCAAGAGGGAGGGAAGTAAGCAAGCTTGTGCAGTCAGGGTACAGAGTCGGTTATTGTCATTGGTGTGAAGCGAGAAAGAAATTAGACCCCATTTCTACATAATGTAAAAAGGAGCTATGAAGATTAAGGCAACCATGTTTTTTTCCTCGTGTTCAATAAACTTTAATAAATTGTAACTAAAAGATGTGTTCACTCAAGCATCAGATTGATCACTGAGTGAAAAATTACTGTTGCCACCACTGTCATACTTCATATTTGGCTGTTCTTTGAAGATAGATGGGCAAAGGAACCAGGTTTACTGAAGACTTTCCATTCTTCAGACAAAGCCACTGCAAGCACTCAGCCTGGTGAGGCTGGAATTCTTAGCTAAGCAAAATGCATTCAGTTAGTCAACCTAGATGCCGATAAAACTTTTCAATGAAATCGGTTTCGAGCAGACTCAGTTCCTGTATGGCTTCAAAATTCAGAGAGAGGCAATCTTGATTCTTGACATTCATTGCCAAATATGTCTTAACGCCCAGGCTTTAAAAACCCACCATGTAGTCAAAAGCCTCCAGGTGCCTGTAGCAACTTCTGTTTTTGGGAGGTGCTTGTCAGCTAGAAGGCCTCATTTTAGTGCCCCCTCTCTATCTTTTGTGTGCTGTTTCTCATCTGCTGGCTTGGTCGCCTGTCGTATACAGGTTCATTTTGCAGAAAGGAAGCTGCTTTGGTGCTTCGTATGGGTTCGGCTGGTGGTGGCACTTGTCAGAACCAATTGTCTTCCAACCATATGAAGACAATTTGGAGGGTTTACCATTTAATGCTAAAGTTCAGCGATAATACAACAGCTGGAACACACTGAAATACTTCTTGCACTTGGCCTAATGTGTAGGTATCTGATGACAGCTAACAACTGGCCGAATAAATTTATTTGACAATGATGGCACTTTCCCACAATTGTGTGATGCTGCATCTAAACCGCAGCCTGCCTGTTGCTCCTCAGACTTAAATATTATGTATTGAATGTAAAGTATTGACTTATTGAAACTAAGGCCCCTTCTGCGCTGTAGATTTAAAACACTATTATTGCACGACTTTGAACAATTTTGGCTTCCCCCAAAGAATCATGGGAACTGTAGTTTTTTTTTAGGGTCCTGAGAGTTGTTAGGAGAGGCCTGTTCCCCTTTATTTTTGGAGGGGGAAAGGTGCGTCCTATAGAGCGAAAAATATGGTAAATATGACCATTACCTTTTAACAAGTTATTAAAAAAATATCTATGGAAACATTTGTAAGATGAACTCTGTAGGATGATAACCATATTCTGTAAAGGAGGGGGGGGGGAAATCCTGCAGTTAATTTTTTTTTAAAATTCAGCAAAAGTAAGGTGACAAAGCTATTTGTGTTTGAAAAGTTCTGGGTTGTTAATGGTGCCTGCTTTTATACAGCTGGATTCAAGTGACCATATGTTGTTGCTGCTGCTACTTAAGACCGACCTTGTTTCTGTTACCATAAAGCACCAATGCTGCAGCAAGCAAAGGCTCTAGCAGCTCAGTCAGCTGCTTGTGGCTGGAAAGCCAGACAGGCTGTTTGTGACTGTTGCCATGGGAACAAAGGGGCAGTCCATTCTGTACTGAGCACCGGATGTTAGCTCAGTGTGTGTGTCATATGACCCGTACTGGAAGTACATGGGTGGAGTTTCTTCTTACTGCTGTTGAGTGCAGACATGTTTCTCTGTACTGATATAAGAGACAGAAATAAAGGATGTAAATAGATTTCTGTCCGCTTCTTTCCCCTCCCTGGGGGACACCAAAGGGGAGAGAGGAAGAACGGTGTGTTCCTCTCACACATCTGAGAAGAATCGCCGGGACCTCGCCTGCTTATCAGCAGAGTGGAGACGCGGGGAGGTCGACAGGAATATCTGCCGGTGCCTACGCTGTGGCACATTCCTCTGACCCAGGCAGAATTCCAACAGTTTCTGTGTGTGTGTCTCGGTCTCTCTCCCTCCCCCCAACCCCCTACAGCTTGGGGGGGTCTTTGAGAGCAGGAATGGGGAACCGGTGGTGGTAACAACATCAACAACAACATCAACAACAACAACAACTATTATGTATTTATACCCCTCCCGTCTAGCTGGGTTTCCCCAGCCATTCTGTGCGGCTCTCAACAGAATATTAAAAACACGATAAAACATCGAACATTAAAAACTTCCCTAAACAAGGCTGCCTGTTATGACTATTACAGGACTGCTGGTTATTACTATTATTATTTAATATATTACCTGCCCTTCACCCTAAGGTCCCAAGCAGGATTGAAACGGTTTAAAATCCAACATTTAGAGCAACTTGCAATCACAAAAATAGAGTGGGTCCTAAGATGATGATATTATTATTATTATTATTATCATCATCATCATCATCATCATCCAGACATTGTTGGACTACAACTCTCATCGTCGGGAGTTGTAGTTTGGCATCACCCGGAGGGTTGGGTCACAGGTTTCTCCACCCTTGCTCTGGAAGAAGAATTTATTGTAGCGAATGGGACTGTGGCTGAAAGAGAAAAGCTGTGCTCCCCTCCTTTGAACATGGTCGCCTTTTAATTCCAAACATAATAAGTAATGCCATGCTACCCATGCTTGAGGTGGAGATATTCTCCTTCATCGTTAGATGGGTAAGCGACTGTGAAATTCTAGTGCCACATCCTGGAAATTTGCGTGGCCTGCAGGTGAGCTCTTAAATTCTTGTCTCTCTGAACAGGTGAGCCAAGACGGGAAGTCGCTGCTCGACAAGCTGCAACGGCCTTTGACTCCTGGAAGTTCAGACTCCTTAACCGCTTCCGCGAACTACTCCAAGGCGGTGCACCATGCCCTAGATGTTATTCACGAAGTGCTGCATCACCAGAGGCAGCTGGAGAACATCTGGCAGCATCGAAAGGTCCGCCTGCATCAGCGGCTTCAGCTGTGTGTCTTCCAACAGGATGTTCAGCAGGTCAGTTCAGGGCTCCTAGGGTTGGGAGATGTTCTGTTGCAGATGCTTGCAAGGGGCTTTTATTTTTATTTTTTACAAAACCACCCGTTTCCTATACGTTGCCTTTGACTAAGAAAAGAAGAGAACTAGGGGGAAATTAGAATTATCAGCCAGTGTGCTTCGGATCCCCTTTCAGTTAGCCAAGTGTACTAGATGCGATTAAAATGATTATTGGGGATGCAGGGATTATTGGTGGCGCTACCGTCTAAACCACTGAGCCTCTTGGGCTTGCCGATCAGAAGGTCAGCAGTTTGAATCCCTGTGATGGGGTGAGCTCCCGTTGCTCTGTCTCAGCTCCTGCCAACCTAGCAGTTCGAAAGCACACCAGTGCAAGTAGATAAATAGGTACCTCTGTGGCGGGAAGGTAAACAACGTTTCCATGCACTCTGGTTTCCGTCACAGTGTCTCGTTGCACCAGAAGCAGTTTTGTCATGCTGGCCACATGACCCAGAAAACTGTCTGTGGACAAATGCTGGCTCCCTCAGCCTGAAAGCGAGATAAGCGCCACAACCCCATAGTCGCCTTTGACTGGACTTAACCTTTACCTTTTACCTAAAATGATTATTGACAGTTTATTGAAAACTAAGCTAAAATTGAAAACCAAGGCCGAGAACAAATGTTAAATTTCCAGCTGAGAAGGGAGAACATTACTACACACTGTTGGTGGATGGGGATATTTGGCACTCTCTATATAGTAAGCCATTAGTGCAGAAAAGAAAATGGCGGCCGATTCTGGCTGAGTGTTTAGAGGCCTACAACCTGAGAATCTTGTGTATCGTCATCATACTTTCATATTGTGGAACATGCACATGAATACTATACTTGCTGAGTTGTGTGCAGATGCAGCGGCAAGGCATGTATGAGGAAGGCAGATTTGGTTTATATTTAAGGGAAATTGTAAAAACAAAGAACAAGTGTACATCTTGGCTTCCACAGAAGGCCTCGCGTTCCTCCTCTCCCCAACCTTTCTCAGAGCAAGTAACTAAATTTTGTGTGGAAAATTCCAAGCACGCTCAGTTGAAGGAAACCGGGAGACTTCCAAAAGGAGGGTGCATATTAAAGGACTGAGTTTAAACTTTCAGTGAGGTGGCAGTTGATTCCCGGCCAGGTGACGAAAGAAAAGGCTAGCCAGGTATCTTGCATTTGGGTGAAGGGGGAGATCACACGCAGAAACACACCTCTGTTCGCTTTTGGTGATGTGGTGGCAGTAGAAACTCTCTACCTCTCAACGCAAGTTAGTGGAATAAATAAGGAAGATGGCATGGACAGGGCATGTTTGACTGTTAAGTAAAAGACTTGAGCGTCAGCCACCAGAGCTGGACTGACAGAGGAAGAAGCAGGACTTTGAAAACCTGTCACTGCGTCGTCCTTACCAGCCAATCTCCCAGGACCTTCCAGCCTCTTCAAAGTAAGTGAGGCATGTCTGGGGCTCTTGGTGGAGTATGGAGGGGAAGCCCCTACCATGCTTGTCAGGCAGCTTCAAAAGATCCCTGTAGGGACCTATTCCCTAAGATCATTTGTTGGTGCCATGCAGCCTCTGACAATTATAAAAATGACTAAGGTGACCCACTAACCTGAAATGCCTTCTTTCCTTGTTCCCTCCCCAAGCCTCACTGGCTTTCGTTTACATCAGGAGCCCATGCTGTATCTATTCCCTTCTCCCACATTCTCACCTGCATTTCCTACTGGTGGATTAAAAGGGGAGGGGGGAGGAGGAGGAAAGGAAACGGTTTTATTTTGTCACAAAATTGACAGGTGTAATTTTGAAAGTGGCACTGCTGTCATATCGTTTGATCTGCACATACCAGTTTGTTGAAAGCAGCGGTTGCCTGTCATCTGCATCAGTGACTATCAGATGAATTAGGGTGGCTTTGAATCCATCAAAAATTGACCTCCCGAGGAATGCAGAGACCCAGAGTGATTTCACTGTTTGGGCAAAAGCGTCATCATCTGTAATGTTTTGCCACTTTCTGCTCCCATGTCTACCCTACATGAATTCCCTAGGTGTGAGAGTTTCATAGCCTCCTTACACACACACACACACACACACACACACACACACACACACACACACAGCCCCCTTGATCAATTTTTATCTGGCCTGATAGCTCACCAAATTTTAATCAAGTTTGCCTTACATTCTCACTGACTGCAAATAGGTTGCATCTTCTCAGCATGTAGGATTTAGCAGAAATGATAAGTTCTTCCAGATCTAGCTTTCAAGCACCGTATCTTTTCATCCTACAGCCAGGGACCTGTAAAGTAAAAAAAACATGAAACAGTATACAAAATAGTTGAAGCTTAAATTGTACGTGATGAACAAGCATCATTTTGCAATGGGTTTTTCTGCTGCCTGGTCCCTAAGCAAATGATGTCATCTGGCTCCATGTTGTTGGAGAGCGAATGTGGCTTAGAAAACTAAATATAAGTTCCAATAGCTTATTCAGGAAGCTGCTGAAAATGCTCATAGCAAGGATATATACACACTCAAAAACTACATCTGTTTCTTTTGAAGCAATGGGGAATTCTTAGGTGGAAGGATTTTGGGGCAGACCAGGGACACATGCTCCTAATATCTTAACGATGTTCACTGGTTAGGAAATTCTGGTTAAGAAAGAACCAGGGTTAGTCGGAACGCCAACAGCAGCCTTAACAATGATTTAAAACGCCAGTGGGAATTCCTGCATGAGGAGAATTTCTGCATGGCTGTTCCATACACTCCTGACCTCCTAACCATGGTAAAGAGACCAGGTACTTTATTTACATTTGCACTAGTCTTTTTGAACCGTCATAGAAAACCGCATGCTCAATTCAAAATTACAGTGCAGTGTTTGAAGGCATCCTTTCTTCCTTTGCGCAGAACTGCTTCCTTTGTTCTTCATTCTTCCTCCTTCGCAGACCTGCAGTGCTCTCTTTTTTCCTCTAATTTGAACAATGGTTGAACTTCTGGCTAATGCTCAAGGCTTTTGCTATAGTCAACCAGGGAAGAATCTGTAGAATGAATGTTTGCCCGAAGGCTGTATAATATCTCTGACTAATATAAGCAGAAGCGGAATGTCTGATGAATGAGGCTTCGCTGTGTTTGCAGACTCCAGGGTGGAAGTTGGCTCTTAACGTTACATGCAATTCCTGAAAATATTACTTGGACGGGCTTGAATTAAACTTTGCTTTTAAGGAAGAGCTCTTCAGTTGCACTGGAGCCTGCCAGTATGATGCATCTGTAGAGAATTTGTGGAGTAGGGGAACATCTTGCTTTTGTTACCGTCTTAATTGCAATAGCATTGTGATGTGTCTGTTGGCTTCAGATCCCAGAATGTTTAGCTGCTGAGTAGATTCTGATTAGTAAAAACTTTGGGGCCCAATGTGTATTGAAAGCAGAGTTCTTGCCCGATGAGACAATTAAAGCCCTGCATTTGATGGTTAGACATGCAAAGCAACATCTCAGGATAAGATACAGTTCTACTTAATTTCACTGGTTTTCAAATGTGACGCCTACAAGGAACGCTTTGTATGAACTTGTCTGCCAAGCAGGCCTTGCACATAGACCTTGGAGTGTGCAAAGGATTCTGGGGAATGTTGTAGCGTGCACATTTAGTTCACATGAGATATTTGTTGGCAAGGCCTGTTACACCTTGCCATCATTGTATACAAACTGTGTACATTTCGAATGGCAATTAGTACATCATATCAGTAGAATGTAGGGACGCGCTGTGGGTAAAACCTCAGTGCCTAGGACTTGCCGATCGTATGGTCGGTGGTTCGAATCCCCGCGGCGGGGTGAGCTCCCGTCTTTCGGTCCCAGCTCCTCCCCACCTAGCAGTTCGAAAGCACCCCTAAGTGCAAGTAGATAAATAGGTACCGCTTTATAGCGGGAAGGTAAACGGCGTTTCCATGTGCTGCGCTGGTGCTGGCTCGCCAGAGCAGCTTCGTCACGCTGGCCACGTGACCCGGAAGTGTCTCCGGACAGCGCTGGCCCCCGGCATCTTAAGTGAGATGGGCACACAACCCTAGAGTCGGACACGACTGGCCCGTACGGGCAGGGGTACCTTTACCTTTACCTTATCAGTAGAATGTAGTGTAGGTAGCCACAACAACAAACTATGAGATCTCTTAGGAATAATATGGACATTTTATATGAATTTGCAGTTGTGCAGTTAGTACTCGATGGTGCCATTGCCTTTTTGCTGCTTCACAAAGATCCAGCTCTCACTCTGTGCAGCATCTATGTACCTTGGTCAGGCCACACCTGGAACGCTCTGTCCAGTTCTGGGCACCACAATTTAAGGAGGATGTTGACAAGCTGGGATGTGTGCAGAGGAGGGCAAGCAAGATGATAAAGGAAACCAAGCCTTACGAGGAACGGTTGAAGGAGCTGGGTATGTTTAGCCTGGAAAAGAGGAGGCTGAGAGAAGATAGCCATCTTCAAGTATATCAAGGGCCATCACATGAAAGAGGGCACAGCTTGTTTTCTCCTGCTCTGGAGGGTAGGACTTGAACCCATGGCTTCAAGTTAAAAGCAAGGAGATTCCCACTGAATGTCAGGAAGAACTTTCTGACAGTAAGAGCTGTTCAGCAGCGGAACAGTCTCCCCCGGGAGTTTGTGGTCTTTCCTTCCGTGGAGGTTTTCAAGCAGAGGTTGGGTGGCCATCTGTCATGGATGCTTTAGCTGAGATTCCTGCATTGCAGGGGGTTGGACTAGATGACCCTAGGGTCCCTTCCAGCTCTAAGATTCTATGATTCTATGTAATTGAGAATCCTGGCATGTTTGGGGGATTTTCAGTTATGGAAAGTACATTTGATTGATTGATTGATTTGATTGATTGAAGTTCCTTTTATATTGCCTTTCAGGATTATAGATCCTTCCAAAGCAGCTTAGGAAAAATCAGGCATTGCCAACCTCATGCCCTGCAGATATTTTAAACTATGGCTGTGCCGGCTGGGGACTATAAGAATGGCAGCCCAGAACATTGGATTCAGCAGCTCAAGCGACACCTAACCCCATAGGAAATATTTTGCTTGCTTGGCTCTCAAACCCTCCAAGGAGTATCTCTCCCTTTGGAGACTTGACAGTCTGAGGTCCAGTGCGCACGATACACCTGCTGAATTATACTGAGTCCACGTCTGCAGCAGCTTCTTGCATGGCCAGTTGACTCACTGTAGAGTTTTGAGATTATTATTTTTTGACGTCACTGCAGACTTTAGCCAGAGAATTGCCACAAATCTGTGTGGTGGACTTGTGTAGACAACCACTTTGGGGGTCGTTTTTAATGTAGCCTCTATGCAGCAGGGGTTTTTTATGTGCAGAGGCCCTGGGCCATGATTAATCTGAGTTGGGAGTTTTAATAAGCACTAGGCTTTAATTTGATTTTTAAGATAAAGGTAAAGGGTAAAGGACCATTAGGTCCAGTCGTGGCCGACTCTGGGGTTGCAGCACTCATCTCGCTTTATTGGCCGAGGGAGCCGGCATACAGCTTCCGGGTCATGTGGCCAGCATGACTAAGCCGCTTCTGGCGAACCAGAGCAGCACACGGAAACGCTGTTTACCTTCCCGCCAGAGTGGTACCTATTTATCTACTTGTACTTTGACGTGCTTTCGAACTGCTAGGTTGGCAGGAGCTGGGACCAAGCAATGGGAGCTCACCCCGTCGTGGGGATTTGAATGCTGACCTTCTAATTGGCAAGTCCTAGGCTCTGTGGTTTAACCCACAGCGCCACCCGCTTGGCTTTTATTTGGGTTTGTATATAGATCTATATACACAAAATGTTGCCTGTCCTGGTCTTTTGGGATATTTTGGGGGGGGAAGGAATTTAGATAAACGGGGAACTTGATTATGGTTAAATTGATCTGCCCTGTTCATTACAGCAGCAGTAGATGCCATTTGACCCGCGTGGTAAGCATATAATTGGGATTCCTTCATGCTGATGTTTTCTTGCAGGTGCTGGATTGGATCGAAAACCATGGAGAAGCTTTCCTTAGCAAACACACAGGGGTTGGTAAATCGTTGCACCGAGCCAGAGCGCTGCAGAAACGCCATGAAGACTTCGAAGAAGTGGCACAGGTAGGACTCACCCACGAGATGTTCGTTTTCGTATGTCGAAACTTAGCTTGTAAAATAATGTATTGCAAGCCTTGAAAAAAAATAATGGAATAGTTTGGAATTTTGGCTGATATATCGTGCAGAGAGCAGCAGTCCCCAGAGCTGGGCGATACTCCGATTCATTGTCTGAACCAGCATGGCGTTCACATCGCGAACTTTTTGAGCTGCCAGTACATCGCGGCTCCCTAGCCACTGCACCTCAAACCTAGAAGTTGCAGCTAACCATGATTTTAAAGTTGGCTTCCGAATCCTGGCTTGTTTGGGAGCCGTTAAAAGTAGTTCCCTGAACAGGAAGCTGTGGCTAACGACATCACAAGCAACCTAGCGAAAAACAGATCTGTAAACCGCTGATCATCTTTATTAAGACAGAGCTTTACTTTTGTGGTCCATTGAGTTTAACCAGAACTGTTTGTGTTTCAAATATAAAGCACTGGAATTCGGCCAGTTCTGGAGTTCCTTTCTTTCATTCTTTATGTTCACGGTGGCGGTGTGGAAGAACTATTCATCTAGGATTATGTGCCATTGGCATCCCGTCAGTTTGGAAATAGCTCTTGTCAGTGGGTTCTAAGTTCTGTGCTCCTGGTCTGTGTCTTGTGTTCTCGGCAGAGATTTGTTTTCCAAATTGCTAGGCCACCTTTCGGAGCTGACCCTCCCAAGGCAGCTCACAACATTGCAAACACTAACAATTCATAATGCAGTCGTACCTTGGAAGTCGAACAGCTGGCAGACGCAGTTGATGGACTACATGGAATTAGCTGAAATGACCGGCAGAATCCGAGATTTGGATGAAGAATCAGTTGAGGCGGATTGGAAAAAATTTAAAGACTATTTGCAAAAATATTATAAGCTGTATGAATCCTAAGATAGTGCATGATTTGGAAATGTTATGCTTTAGCAAATATGATTAAGCAAATGGTAAAATAAGTGACAAATGAGAAAAGGAGACAATGTGAATCAAACATATTATGTTTATTTTAAAGGTATCAATACTGAGATACAATATATTGAATTTGGATACATAATAATTGAAAGTTGTAATAAGGTTTGAAATAAGGTAACAAATTGCTGATATTGTTAATTCAAAGAACGCAGATCTGGAAGGTGCGGGGAAGTCCAATGGGGATTTACTGAAAGTTGAACTATTACATATCTATAATCTTTTTAAGATTTTCTTTTTTTTTTGTTAAAAAAAAACTGTTTCTTGTATTTTGTCCTTTTGTATTGTTTGGAATGTATAAAACTATGAAAAGAAACGCAATAAAAAATATTTTTTTTTAAAAAAAAAGGAAGTCGAACAGCATCCGTTCCGGAAGTCCGTTCGACTTCCAAAACATTCAGAAACCAAAGTCTGGCTTCTGATTGGCTGCAGGAAGCTCCTGCAGCCAGTCGGAAGACACGGAAGCCCCATTGGACATTCAGCTTCCAAAAATAGTTTGCAAACAGGAAAAGTCGCTTCCGGGTTTGCGGCATTTGGGAGCCGAAACGTTCGAGAACTAAACTGTTCGAAAACCAAGGTACGACTGTAATAGATTACAATCCCTAAAGTTGCAATATAAAAATGTCAGCCAAATAAAACACTATCAATATTAAAAAGTAGAAATAAAAAAATATAAAAACAAGCAGGGTGGAATAAAAAATAGAAACAGCAACCAGGAGCCCTTTGAATGTTGAACGGCTGTGCCGTGCGTTGGATACAAAAATTTAGAGGAACTGAACAAAGTTAGCTATGAAAATGACAAACTTCAGTGGATCAGGTGCTTGTGGGTTGTTGGTTTTTTGGGAAAACTTGGGGGAATCTCTTCCTATGGATGTGTTGTAAGATTATGGTAGAGATTACCGTATTTTTCCGTGTATAAGACTAGGTTTCCCCCCTAAAAAATAATGTCAAAAATTTGGGGGGGTCTTATACACGGGTACCTCTCCCACCATTTTCTTAAATCAGAGTCTGCCAAAATAGGGGGCATCTTATACATGGGGGCGTCTTATAGATGGAAAAATACGGTAAATCCCTGCAGAAATTTCCCTTTTGCAATAACCCTTGCCCTGGTTTTTCTGTAGAATACATACACCAATGCAGACAAGTTGCTAGAAGCAGCTGAGCAGCTGGCACAGACAGGAGAGTGTGACCCCGAAGAGATTTATCAGGCGGCACACCAGTTGGAAGACCGGATTCAAGATTTCGTTCGGCGTGTAGAGCAACGCAAGATTCTCTTGGACATGTCCGTGTCCTTTCACACTCACGTTAAAGAGGTAAGTAATGATAGTTCTGGGACCGTAGTTTAATCTAAGCCAGTTTCAAACTGGCTTGGGCAAGGATGACTTCAGATTTGATGGAGTCCTTGCAAACTGTCCTCTGGCGGACCTCCTCTTCTGACTGCACGCTTTGGCAAGCTAATACTTTCCCCAGGCCTAAGATATATTTCCCGGAGCTAGGGGACTCGTTATTTTTATTTATTATGAAATTATATTCCACATTTCTGCAAAAGTGCACAAGGCGGCCTGGGCAAAGTTGAGACGGTGCAAAATACGACAAATATGCGACCTAAAAACCATCAACAGTTAAAAATGAACAAACTGAGCACGCAGTAGAAGATTGGGAGTTGTGGAACTGCAATTGTTTCCCTCCGCTGGCGCCCAATACAGTGGTATCTCGGGTTAAGTACTTAATTCGTTCCGGAGGTCCATACTTAACCTGAAACTATTCTTAACCTGAAGCACCACTTTAGCTAATGGGCCTCCCGCTGCCGCCACGCCGCCAGAGCACGATTTCTGTTCTCATCCTGAAGCAAAGTTCTTAACCTGAAGCACTATTTCTGGGTTAGCGGAGTCTGTAACCTGAAGCATATGTAACCTGAAGCGTCTGTAACCCAAGATACCACTGTACCAGGGTTACCTTTTAACTAAGATTTGAAGCCAGGTTCTGAATCTGCTCCCACAGTTCTGATCTCTGATTACAAGTGTATCAGGAAGAAGAGAAGGCTCTCAGCAGAGGAAGGGCCTGGCGCTTTTCACAATTCCTGCCTGACCACGATTTTCATCTCGTTGTCAGAAGCACTCAGGCTCTGAGCGCTTGTGTTTTGTTTTATCCATTATGTATTTGTCAGCTTCTTTGTGTGGGCATTCACCCCGAAAAGCGGCCTGAAGGTATTTTAAGGAAGAAAACCGTTCTCAGCAAGCTCATAAAACCTACCATTGCTTGAGGCAGTTTGAAGCCATGCCATTAAGTTTGTAGCATATATCTGCTCATCTTCTGCATAATCTTCAGTGCAGGGCTGACCCAATACATTTTCTTTTTGCCTGAGGTGAAGGCCAAGAAATCCCTCATTCCATGTGCAGAAGTCAACTGGACTGACAGTTGAATGTTACTTCATTGTTGGTGACAGAAAAACATTCCCCCCGCCCCCCGCCGTACCTTGGAAAGCAGGCTAGTTTTGGAGGCGCAAGGCATGTGGCAGCTGCCTCACTCTGCCTAATAGCAGAGCTGGCCCTCAGAGAGGTGAAAATCTCACTCTGTGTTCTTAAACTCCAAAGTCAGTTGTTTTCAGCAGCCTTAATCATAAGGTTTACTGTATTGAGAAAAACGTAGTTTCCCTTTTTCCAGGAACAAAATCATTGTTCCCATTGCTCTCTTGTGCATCTGAGTTGCAAATTAGGCCATTTTCGAAGTTCAAATGCTTCCCCTTGGCACTTGAAGCTATTTTCTCTTACCTCATTACATAGCAACTTCCTGTCTGTTGTGTTCTCACCCCTACTCTGGTTGTAACATGCAAACAGCAAGCTTGGCTCTGAATCAGAATGGCTTTTATGATCTCGGTGTAGCATTGCTCGATTTGTTTGCCCCAGAAAGCGTTGTCTATCTTTCCATTATTCTCTAATGGCAATCTCCACTTTGAGGCAGGAGGGTTTCTCTGTTGTTTGTAGCGGAGGAAATGTTCAGTTGAATTTGGTTTTATGGTGTCCATTTAGGCTGTATTTGGGCATGTGTGCATTCACATGCATGCAGCATGTGTGTACAGTGGAACCTCGTGTTACGTACATCCTCCTTGTGAACGCTTTGGGTTACGAGCTCCTCTAACCCGGAAGTAGATGTTCCTGGTTGCGAACTTTGCCCTGCGACACAAGTGGAAGTTGTGTGGCGGCAACGGGAGGCGCCATTAGCGAAAGCGCACCTCATCTTACAAGCGGTTTCAGCTTAAGAACGGACCTCCGGAACGAATTAAGTTCATAACCGGAGGTACCATTGTACATAGATGTGCCCATGCTTTCCTGCAGACTTGGGAGAGAAAAGCTGGGTTTCAGTGGCAACTAAAAGTAGATGTCTGCCTGTGTCCATATCTGTTAGTGTTTGTTCTAAGACATAAGTTGTTCTTTGGTTCTGAAAGGGCTTGCAACTAATTCTGGCAAGAAGGCATTGATTGAAAGGCGCTCGTGCCATGATGAAGGTCACCTGCCAGAAGGATCTTAAATAAAGCCTTAAGATGTACTACTTGAGTAAAAATCGGAAGCGGCTTTGATGGAGGATACAATTAGATGTGATTCATAAACGTTGGGAAGCCAGCGCAGATGTATTGGAATGGTGCCTAGCTTTCCCCCAGTGCAGAGAAATAATACCCTGGCTTCAAACCTGCCCCCTCCAATTTCTCTGCATCTATTCCTTGTCTTAGTTATGGCACTATTCCATGGTGTGTTAAGGAAATATTCTATCTAACCTACCAACAGTGCAGCTGTAATTTAATGTGAATTCCTGGTGCTGTTTTTAGCAACCCCTGTGATAACCGGAATGAGTATATTGGAGGTGGATCAGGGAAGCTTAGGTTTGAATCTCAGTTCAGCCATCAAGTCCACAAGGGGATCTGGGATCAATTTGTCTGTCTCAGCCTAACCTTCAAGGTGATCGTTGGCAGTAGGGGGCAACCCAGTGCTGCTTTGAGCTTTATGGAAGAGAAGTGGGATACAGGTGTGGTTGATAAATAAGCAAGCGGTCAGCAGGCAGGAGCCTGAGAGGAGGATATGATAACCATCTTCAAATATCTTAAGGGCTGTCACATGGAAGATAGAGCAAGCTTGTTTTCTCCTGCTCTGGAGGGAAGGACCTGAACGGTTGCAGGAGAGGAGATTCTGAATGAGCATCAGGAAGAGCTTTCTGATGGTGGGAGCTGTTTGACATGGAGCAGACTCACTTAGAAGGTGGTGGAATCTCATTGGAGGTTTTCAAGCAGAGACCTGTCATGGATGCTTTAGCTGAGATTCCTGTGTTGCAGGGGGTTGGCCTAGATGACCCTCAGAGTCCCTTCCTACTCCACAATTCTAGGATTCTGTGCATATTAAGTTGTGCTGAACTGAGGTAAGGCGTGTGAACTCGGTTTGAGTAACTGTCGTAGCATTGTTCTTCCTGCTTGATTGCAATACAGTGGTACTTAGGGATGCGAACGGGATCCGTTCTGGAGCCCCGTTCACATCCTGAACAGAACATAAGATGTGTCTGCATGTGCGCGGGTCGCGTTTCGCCGCTTCCGCGCATGCGTGTGACGTCATTTTGACCGTCTGCGCATGCACGAGCAGCGAAACCCGGAAGTAACACGCTCCGTTACTTCCAGGTCGCCACGGAGCGCAACCCAAAAATACTTATCCTGAAGCATATTTATCCCGAGGTATGACTGTAAGATGGTTTTGTGCCATGACCAGGTGCTGCAAGAAAAGTGACGGCACCCTGTGGTGTCATTGGGAAAGATGGTACTTTGCACCTTGCTGATTGGAGGAGACGGTGATTTCTCTGCACCAACCTCGGATATTGTCAGTGGAATCCATTTGCACGTGCAAGTGGGAATCGCACACAGACCTTCCCACATTGGCGAGGGCGGCCCATCCTGTTTTTGCCGCCTGAGGTGAAACGAGAAGGTGCCACCCACCCTCCCCTTGCCACTATAGTTACTCAAACGAGTTCACACGCCTTACCTCAGCTCAGCATAACTTAATATTGTACTAGCGCCTCAGTAAGGCTGTGTGAGGACTTTGTGAAATTTCACAGGATTCTCCCCGAGGTCTTGCCAGAACCTGGAAGCCGCTGTAGCTGTGTCTCCTCCTGCAGAGATGGCCCTTGGATTTTGCCGCCTGAGGCAGTTGCCTCAGTCTGCCTCATGGGTGGGCCAGTCCTGCACATTGGCAACAACTAGATTAATAGTGGGTGCTATTCCCAAATGTTCACAGATTTGTGTTTCTTGGGGTGTTCATATCAACCAGGCCCCTAATTCCTCGCCTCAGATGTGGAAGGTGAACTTAACTTCACAAGTAACCTCCTACTTAACGCTGATACTTAACGCGGCAGCTAGACTGGTGACTGGAAGCGGCTGCCGAGACTACATAACACCGGTCTTAAAAGACCTACATTGGCTCCCAGTACGTTTCCGAGCACAATTCAAAGTATTGGTGCTGACCTTTAAAGCCCTAAACGGCCTCGGTCCTGTATACCTGAAGGAGCGTCTCCACCCCCATCGTTCTACCCAGACGCTAAGGTCCAGCACTGAGGGCCTTCTGGCAGTTTCCTCGCTACGATAAGCCAAGTTAGAGGGAACCAGGCAGAGGGCCTTCTCGGTAGTGGTGCCCTCCCTGTGGAACGCCCTCCCACCAGATGTGAAAGAGAACAACAACTACCAGACTTTTAGAAGACATCTGAAGGCAGCCCTGTTCAGGGAAGCTTTTAATGTTTGATGTATTAGAGTATTTTAATAATTTTTTTGGAAGCCGCCCAGAGTGGCTGGGGAAGCCCAGCCAGATGGGTGGGGTACAAATAATAAATTATTATTATTATTATTATTATTATTATTATTATTATTATTATTATTATATTCGTTGAATGCTCAGTGGCCCAAAATCATAACCTGGAGGCAAAAGTTCAACGGCTCACAAACCGATTTAAATCCAAAACCCAAAGAAAAAAACCCTGACCTTTTGTGGGTTGTTATTCTTTCAGCTTCAGTGCTCAAATGGATCGTGAACTGAGCATCTTGCAACGTGTCTGGCTCTGCCTTGCGCCTGTAGTTAGGAGCTGGGTGAGAGACTCTGTCTTGAGCAAGATGCGTAGGAAAAGGAGTCTTGTTTACAGCAACAGTTGCTTAGATGGAAACCCCAGGGCAGGGATTAATGGCAGAAAACCTTCGGCCGTTTCCCAGAGTGCCGCTTATCAACATTCCCCGAGTAACGCAAAGTCGGGGCGGGAGGTTGTTCAAAAGGTGCTTTGAGTAATGTCTGCATGTGTCTGCGCTCATAACTTTTTGACTGTCAGCCGTACAAATGTGCATTTAAATAACTTCCTTTCCTCCAATGGGAAAAGCTGGAACGAGCGCTGGCCAGGTGTTTGCGCAGCGGTGCCAAAGCGCAGGGAACAAATCAACTCTGTCCACTCTTTGTGGAAGATTTCAGCGATGGACCCATAAGTGCCTTAATATTTTTTTTTCGTGGCCCTTGGTACACCACACTCCTCGGTGTCTTGTGAAATGAGCGTCCAAATACTTTTTGTGTCAAACTGCCTGTAGTGTTTAGAAAGCCGTGTCAAGTACTTTCTCGGCCTTTGGTGCAAGTGACTTCCTCCTGTTTTTCTGCAAAAGTCCAGACTAGATTGGAAGAATAGAGGCCTTTATTGGCATTAGATGAGGATTAGCAGGCATGTTCCAAAAAGTCTGAAGCTTTCGCAGTCTTCAGAAATGAGACTTCACTGCAGAAAGCTAATACAAATTTATCGTTTGCTTTTCTTGCCACATTTTCTGTGTTTGTGTCACTCGCATGCAACGAATCTCGTGTGATTTCACAGCCATACGATCAGAAGGGTTTTTAGCACTTACAGAAAAAGTGCTGTGCCAAACACAAAGCGGTCTGTTTCTCAATCCGCTTTTTTGCGGACATTGTTCACCTTTTTGCTTTATGTTAAAGATGCAAATGGAAAACCAGAAATGGCACAGCACTTTTGCAACGTCAGAATAGTCAGGGTGCAAGACCACCACATGGAACAAGTGTCCGCTCTCAGATTCTTTATATCAAACTCTTGAACATTGAGGTAGGGGAAGTAACTCTGAAATGAATCTTAAATTGCTTTAAATTCAAATTGCTTCTGGTGCTTTGATTCCTGAAAAGAGATGGAGGTATTCTGCAAAGTATTCGGTTACACAATTTTACGAACAGGTGGCATGCTCTCTCAGCAAGGGCAGCATGCAAATTTAATTAATTAAGAATAGCTCAGAATCTTTACAGCCTCAGAAACACAGTAATATAAGTAACACTATCTCAATATTGCAGGTGGAGGGTGGGGAACTGGAATTGAAAAGCACTGGCTAGCCTAAGGCTCCCTAATGTGTTCAGACTGGGGTGAGACTTGAACTGGGGACTTTATCTGTCTCGCACTCGGAGCCACTATGCTCTACCAGCTGTGAGCAGCGAGTCTCCAGTTTTAAATCTCTGCTTTTCCTGAAGACTCACTGGGTGACTGGAGGAGAGCCGCCGTTTCCCCCCAACGCTCCTCTCCCATCTGCGGCACAGACTGCATAATACTCGGGGGCTGTATAAATGCTAAGTAGCATTATATTCACATCGCAACCAATTTTCCGTAAACTGCCAACAGGAAAATGGCAAAGGGAGGGGGGCTGGGAAACCCAATTTGTTTCCCGGTTTGTTTTCCTCAAGCAGCCCGTGGGGCTTCTTTCTTGGCTGATTTTTCTTCTTCCTCCCGCAGCTCTGGACGTGGCTGGAAGAGCTGCAGAAGGAACTGCTGGACGATGTCTACGCGGAGTCGGTGGAGGCCGTGCAGGAGCTGATCAAAAGGTTTGGGCAGCAGCAGCAGACCACGCTTCAGGTGACGGTGAACGTCATCAAGGAAGGCGAGGATCTGATACAACAGCTGAGGTAAGAGGTTGCTTTCCCTGGAAAGAGCAGCCCTGTGTTGTGTTCTGTGCCGTTCCTTCTGTAACGCGCGGCCGAGTGTCTTTCGTCTGCTTCAGCTGGTGGCCCAGCTGCGTCCCTATCTGGACAGGGATAGCCTAACTACTGTTGTCTATGCTCTGGTAACCTCAGCATTGATCCAGAGCAGATTCTAGCATATAGTTAGCAGAGTAAAACCTTAAACACACTGCAGGATTCCCAGAGGCAATTAAAATTTCATCCAACAGAGCTTTACTACTACTGAAGGCAGATGAGCATAACGGTCACAAATCCATCACATTCAGGATTGAAACTGTCCATAAGAAATCCAGTTGCAGCAGACTTAACTTAAGCTTACAATAACATAATAAGTCTAAAACCTAAAAACTAAGCGTACTATATACAGGACACCACACCAGAAGGAAAAGAGACAGAAAGATAAAGAGAAACCCAGGCTCCTTCTGGCCTTACTTTTATAGTCAGAATGACCTTGACTGAAAGAGATAAGAGAACCAGTTTAAGCCAGCTGTACTCAGCTTCTCTGAAGGAATAACCCAAACATCATGCACCTTTTGCTTGTTTCTTTCACACAGAGAAGCTTGCAGAACCCTCTTGAATTACAGTGGTACCTCGTCTAGCGTCCGCTTCGTCGAGTGCCTGTTCTGTCGAACGTCCATGGCAAACCCAGAAGTACCGGAATGGGTTACTTCTGGGTTCGCCGCATGCGCAGAAGCGCAAACCGCTCTGCTCGTGTGCGCAGATGCGGTGCTTTGTCCAGCGTCCTTTTCGGCCAGCGACTGGGGCTCCGGAACGGATCCCGGTTGCAAAACGAGGTACTACTGTAATTAGAATAGGAAATATTTCTACATGTCTGATCAATACAGTGGTACCTCCGGTTATGAACGGGATCTGTTCCGGAGGCCCAGCCGTATCTTGAAAAGTTTGTAACCGGAGGCGCCCTTGTGCACATGCGTGCAGTGTGATTGAGCGTTTCTGCGCGTGCAGAGCACTTCTGCGCATGCGCGCATGGCGAAACCCGGAAGTATACACTTCTGGGTTTGCTGTGACCGTAACCCGAAGATTCCGTAACCTGGAGGTTACGCAGCACGAGATACCACTGTACTTTCTGCACTAAGAAATGCAAATTGACAGACCCTGTGCCCACCCTGCCTTTAGGGACAGACTTTCAAATTCCAACGGCACCCTGTAAGAGCCCAAAATTTTGTACCCCAACCCACCTCCCTCCTTCCGTTCTGCTCAATTCATTACGTCATGGTTGTGGTGCTGAAGAATCCTGTGAGTGTGCTGAAGAACCCTGTGCTAGACACCCAAGCTCTGATTCCTCAGCCCTTGAGGAGATGTGGAAAGGGTTTCCTGAGGGAAGAGAATTTGAAAACCAGTGGCAAGGACTGGCCCTTCCCCTTTGACTCCCGCAGGACAAGAAGGGCAGTGGAGACTACTGTTCATGTACACATGTTTCCTTTCAGGTCCTGTTTTCCTACTTACAAGTTTTTCTCCCCCCTTTTTAATAGGGATTCTGCCATCTCAAGTAACAAGACCCCCCACAACAGCTCCATCAATCACATAGAGACGGTCCTTCAGCAGCTGGATGAGGCCCAGTCACAGATGGAGGAGCTGTTTCAGGAGCGCAAAATAAAACTGGAGCTCTTCTTACAGCTGCGGATATTTGAGAGAGACGCCATTGATGTGAGCCTTCAATTTCCGCAGAAATGTTGTGGTTTTTTTCTCCTTTCTCGCCTGAAGGGTGGGCTGGGTTTAAAATGGGGAGTTTCACTAGAAGAGCAAAAATATGAAGCTGTTGGTTGTTTCCTCTGATTGATTTGGTTTCCTTTAACCCCCCACAGAAAGAGACATGACTGGGTACTTAAGAATTGTAATCTCAGTGCTAATGCAGACAGTTATAGCCCTGGGAAAGTTCAATCTATTTTGCTGTCAAGGAGTCTGAATTTACAGCCATCCCCTACCTGTTTTTCAGGAATGTGGTGTGAATGAATGAATATATCTGTTGAGACCAGAGAGAGAGAGAAAAAATATAAGTACTCCTTACAGGTTGCTTTGTTAGTTATCTGCTCCTTTCTCCTTTGTTCATCATTCCCTTAAGTATCAATATATTTATGTCTGCTTAAATGCTTCTGATGCTGCATATGTTTTAGTTTTGGAAAGCTCCACAGACATTGGCAGTTCTTCATTCTATTGCTTTAAATTGCAAGCACAAAACCTTTAATTCCATGCATTGTACAGCACCCATTTTTAAACTGGTTTTAGTTCAGTCCCTCTTTCACAATCCATGTTCAGAAACTGTGACTTACATAGATTAGAAGAATCTTTATTTGCATCAGCCACTAGCCATAGCAATAAAATAAAATAAAATGTACTGAAGATAGAGGTAAAAACTTAACAATAGAAAATACATTTTGAGGGTTTACATCAATAATCAAATAATAGGTCTTATTCTAATTGCCCCCGCAAAAACCTCTGAGCAGATGATCCCCAGCCACATACTCAATGCTTCCCATTAAATCCATTTTAAAACTTCAGCTGAGGCGAGTGTGGTCTGTCTTCCTCCATCCGATATCAGTTTTGCCCACCGATTCTGCCTCTGTTCTTCAGTTCATGTCCCTTGATTTGTGTTCCAGCCAGCTGTTGAACATACAAATGGATGCCTCTGTCCTCCTTCAAACATTGACTGCAAACTAAAGTCTTCTCACTATGAGTTTATGAACAGCCGCTTTGAGATAGATGGCTTATATAGATTTCAAGTCTGGTTTTCATTTGTCAGCTTGTAGTCAGCCTTTGTCCTTTAAACTGTCCAATCTGGGTGCTCCGTGGAACTTGTCTTTCCCTCGGAAGTGAAGTTCAAAATGTCTCTTACAATCTTTTAGTACTGATTCCAGTTCAAGGAGACCCCACCTTTTCAAATACAGTTTCTCCTGTCCCAAAATGCTACCCAAAGTCTAAAAGCTTCTCATTGACCCATCAACCCCTTTCACAACATTGAGACCTTAGTCTTGTTAACTAGACCTGCACATGAAACAAGAACATCCCATCTAATAATCTTGGTCTGATATCTAGGCTTCTTTGACCACAATTCCCATTGTCTTTGGTATACCATATACCATGGCTACCAACTCCTGCCAAATGTGCTTGGAAAAGGACAACGGCTTGTTATTGTTAGTGACTTCCTACATCTCACGATGAAGGTCTCCTGTTCTCAAGGCATTCATTGTCCACAATGTTTGCATCTCTCCAGTGTACCTGAGATTCTCATGTGGGTTCCTTAGTTCTCTTGATCCCCAGGTGTTACAAAAAGCAAACTTGGAGAGTAGACTGCTTTGTTATTTTTTAAACCAAGTGATTGATCCTCTGGTGCCTTTTGAGTTCCACTGGATAGCCACAGCCTTTGTTGTTCTTACTCATGTTCTCAGTGTTTTCTTCTTCTTCAACTTCTCCCGCTTTAGATCATTTCAGACCTTGAGTCCTGGAACGACGAGCTCTCGCAGCAGATGAACGATTTTGACACCGAGGATCTCACCATCGCTGAGCAGAGGCTCCAGCACCATGCGGACAAAGCTTTGACCATGAATAACCTGACCTTTGATGTCATCCACCAAGGGCAGGATCTCCTGCAATACGTCAATGAAGTGCAGGCTTCTGGTAAGATGCATGTGTCCCACCTTAACCAGGTTAATGGATTTATAGAGATTATCTAAGCTGATTTAGGGCACCTAGGGCTCCGCTGACTCTTGAACTGAAAGAATCTCTGAGAATTAGGACGCACCAGGTTCTGCACATTAGAGGGGAAAATACCTATTTATTAAAATACATTTCATTATGGATTAACACATACTCTGTTTTTAAATATAGACTGGCATGGTCAGGGCTTTTCAGCTGAGTGGTTTTGGCTACTAAGCTCTGCCCTGAATAAGTTCCTGGCGAAAACGTTAACTAATGTAATCTTGAAACTGTAAGCACAGAGGATATGATCCATTGTAAGGGGGTAAAGGGGACCCCGGACCATTAGGTCCAGTCATGACCAACTCTGGGGTTGCGGTGCTCATCTCACTCTATAGGCCGAGGGAGCCAGCGTTTGTCTGCAGACAGCTTCCAGGTCATGTGGCCAGCATGACTAGGCCGCTTCTGGTGAACCAGAGCAGCGCACGGAAACACTGTTTACCTTCCCGCCAGAGTGGTACCTATTTATCTACTTGTACTTTGACGTGCTTTTCGAACTGCTAGGTTGGCAGGAGCAGGGACCAAGCAACGGGAGCTCACCCCATCGCGGGGATTTGAACCACTGACCTTCTGATCGGCAAGTCCTAGGCTCTGTGCTTTAACCCACAGTGCCACCCGCGTCCCCATGATCCATTGTACCCTTTGCTGAATCCAATAGCTTAAGCACACCCTGCTGCTGCTTTTTAAAGGACCTAGTATGTTTTAACAAATGCCTTTTGGATGTGTCCCATTTCCCTTAAACACCCCCCCCCATTCAAAAGCAGCCTGCCATTTCTTCTTGTGGTTTGCTGTTGGCAAAAGAGAAGCCTACAGTAGTATATTTTTGCAGAGTTCTAAAAGGCAAGATTGCCCCGAAGGAAAGAATTTCATGTCAGACAGTAATAAAATATTTTGGGCACCTAAGAGACCCTTTTCTCTCTGCTTTATTCTTGCATTCATTGCCTTCCTGCTGTGTTTGGTTTTGTGGTATCAGCTGGTTAGTCATAGGCACAAAGGACAACCAAGCCAGAAACCAAGGGGAGTGTTGCTTACAAGCACCAAGACCAGAAGTAAAGTCGTGTCTCTGTTTAAAATAATGGTGGTTAACAGCAAAGCTGATGTATTTGAGTGTCTCCAACAGAAAAAGATTGAAATGATGCTCAATCTTTTTGCTGTGTGATTTTTAATTGCACTTTTATATTTTCAGGGCTGTCCAGGACAGAAGTAGCATTCGGGGGGGGGGGGGTTTGGGGAAATCGGCAAAATGTCTGGATTTTTGAAATTTCCCCCAAAAAAGCTCCACAACTTTTTGTGCCCGGAGTTTTACTTCTTGAAATATGGCATTTAAAATTAAATTAATTTTAAATTTAAATTCCGTCGATTTCGAATAGAATATAAGAAACAAAAGAACGGTAAAAATGCAGCTAAAACAAATATGAACATTTAACACAATGGCTGTGTTTTTGGCCACAAATGCATGGACACACCGTGGACAATCTGAATGAAGTGTGTGGTCTGCTGGTGATCTGAGGAGTGTCCTGCAGCCAATGAGAAACTGTGATTTGGTTTTCGAACATTTTGGAAGTTGAACAGACTTCCAGAACGGATTCCGTTCGACTTCCAAGGTACAACTTTATATATTGGGTCGGCAAAGTTTTCCGCCGGTGGGCCGGATCGCCTGCGCACAGGAGCGCGCATACCCATGCGCATGCACACACACCCGTCGCTGTTTCCCCCTGGCTTATGGAGTCTGCAGCTTCCTATTGGCTGCAGGAAGCTCCTGCAGCCAATAGGAAGCCGTGGCTGCATCCCGGAAATTAGTCCCTTCGCAGAGCAACCAGCGCAGTGCGGGGACTGACTGAGCGGGTGGCCAGGGCCGGGGGCCGGTTTAACGACCCACTCGGGCCGTATCCGACCCACGGAACCCTGGTATATAACATCACACCAACACAAAAGGCCCCAAACTTTCACTGGCACCTAGCCTGATCAAGAGCCAGATTTTACAACCTGTATAAATTAGCATCTTGTTTTCTGCTGTTGATAGGGGCAGGGTTTTAGGTGGCGCTCCGAAGCACCACGGCAGCACTTCTCCCCTTCCTTGTGCCGCTTCCTTCTGATATGCCAGCAAATAGTACCCGCATGGGTGGCGCTGTGGTCTAAACCACTCAGTCTCTTCGGCTTGCCGATCAGAAGGTCGGCAGTTCGAATCCGTGCAAGGGGGTGAGTTCCCGTTGCTCTGTCCCAGCTCCTGGCAACCTAGCAGTTCGAAATCACGCCAGTGCAAGTAGATAAATGGGCACCACTGTGGCGGGAAGGTAAACGGCGTTTCCATGCACTCTGGTTTCCATCACAGTATCCCGTTGCACCAGAAGCAGTTTAGTCCTGCTGGCACACATGACCCAGAAAGCTGTCTGTGGACAAATGCCTTCTCCGTCGGCCTGACGGCAAGATGAGCGCCGCAGCCCCATAGTCACCTTTGACAGGGGTCTTTTACCTTTGTTTTTTTACCCGCACTTATCCAAATCCAATTTTTCAGGCACTAGGGCTATTCACCCACCTCTAAAAAGGCATAAACCTGAGATACTATGCACACAAATAAATGTGCGTGGTAAAGTCAAGACACTGAGAGAAAGAAGTATTGGGGAGTCCCAAAATAACTGCTGCAAAAGAATGGGAAATGTTGTAATTGTAAAACTGAAAACTCGGGGGGGGGGGGGGGGGAAGTATTGCTGTGTGATGCTGTGAAGGAACTTCAAATGGTACCTGTGTTTGCCGAGGTGACATTTGCGAATGGTGCTTTCAGGTGTCGAGCTGCTCTGTGACAGAGACGTAGACATGGCAACGCGGGTTCAAGACTTGCTGGAGTTCCTTCACGAAAAGCAGCAGGAGTTGGACCTGGCGGCTGAGCAGCATCGGAAGCACTTGGAGCAGTGCGTGCAGCTGCGCCACCTGCAGGCCGAAGTCAAGCAGGTACGAGGCAGTGCTGTGCTACGTGCCCGTCTGTTCGGTACACAACCTTCTTCATAAAATGGTCACGGGGATAGCGGTTGTACAAGCCTGTTTGAAGAGGCAGCAACCATGACACAACAGCAGTTCATCATTCCATTTTCAAAATCAAATACCTTTCTGGGTCTGCGTCCCTCCCCAACAAGTACCAAAATACCATATTGTCCCCTGTTTTTTTGCTTAATGTTTTTAGTTCAAAATTGGGGGGGGGGCGTGCTGTACAGTGGTACCTTGGGTTACATACGCTTCAGGTTACAGACTCCGCTAACCCAGAAATATTACCTCGGGTTAAGAACTTTGCTTCAGGATGAGAACAGAAATCGTGCTCTGGCAGCAGCAGAGGCCCCATTAGCTGAAGTGGTGCTTCAGGTTAAGAACAGTTTCAGGTTAAGAATGGATCTCCAGAACGAATTAAGCACGTAACCAGAGGTACCACTGTACATGGATGTTCAATTTCACGGGGGTTAAAAACGAAGCTGCCTGAATCGCCAATCTCCCCCTCAAAAGCTCAGCAACTGTTTTGCGAACTCTCCCCCCCTCAAAAAAAAGCTCTTAATTTTTGGTTCAGAAAATAGGGGGCATCTTATACTTAGGGGCATCTTAAACACAGAAAAATAAAGTACTTTTTTATGTACAAAAACACTTGACTCCATAAAAGATACAGGAGTTGTCCGTAGAAAGCTGCCCCCAGGCAAGTTCCATCGAAATGAATGAGAATTGTAGCATAGATGATGATGATTTTTTTTTTATACCGCCCTTCCTCCAAGAATCACAGGGTGGTTTACTGTATGAAACCACAAAAATGGAATAGCATAATAACAAACAAAGCAATACCCCCAAAACAACAACAACAGTTCACAAAGGCCATAGATTGTTTAAATAGCTGGAGATTTGGGAGAAGCGAAGTGTTTTCACCTGGTGCCTAAAGAAACATAGAGACCTCTCGTTTCTATAACTGAGCTATGCTGTCAGCCAGCGTTGCAAAATGAAACCAGAGGCAACTGGCTAGCCACTGTTAGAAGCGGAAGCTGAAGCTATGGCTTTCAACCAGTGTGCCGTGGCACCCTGGGGTGCCTTGAATGATGGTGGGGGGCCCCGCGAGCAGCACTGGCCTCTGTCCCCCTTTCCTTTCCTCATTCCTCTGATGCCCTCTTGCGTTTCTGCCTCCCAAAGGCTTGCCTGGCTGTTTGTTGCAGCAGCCCTGACTACAAGCTCCGCAGGCAAATGGTGCCTCTGGGGCTGGCCAGTGGGTTCTGGTTGCCAGGAGCTGAAGCAGCCGCAGAATAGGCAAGCAGTTGGGTGAGGGAGCCCAGCCAGTCAGTCTGCCAGCCCTTGCTGTTGGGAATGGACAGACAAGTGGGAGGCCAGGCAAGCGGGCTGGCCTTTCTTGTGCTTGCTATGTGCAAGGCCTGCCTGGGAGCTGAGTGCCCGGTGCTGAAGGGGAGCTTTTCCGCCATGCAGGCCGCTGCCTCCCCAATTTTTGGCCAGTCTCTGTTGGGCCGCTGAGGCTGGGGGCGCATCCTCGTCCCAGGCCCTTTTGGGGCAGTGTGTGGGGGCACCTCTCTTTGGGGCAGACCAGGGTAGTGGCGGCGGCTGCCCAAAGGACTCCCAAGGAGAGGAGAGGAGGCCGAGGGAACCCCAAACAAGGGGAGGGTGTTTGGAAAAGGGAGATAGGCTTCCAGCTCTGCAGGCAAGGGGGGACATAACTGGACCCCTGAGCCCCACAGGGCTGCCGCAGAAAGTACAGTGGTGCCCCGCAAGACGAAAATAATCCGTTCTGCGGGAGCCTTCGTCTTGCAGGGATTTTCGTCTTGCGGAGCTCTGCTATCAGCCGATCAGCTGATAAGCGGTAAAACAGCTGATAAGCGGCTTTTAGGGCTTTTAGCGGCTTTTAGCGCTTAGGGGATTAGCGGATAAGCGGCAATTTAGAGATAAGGAGCTTAGCGCCTTTCAGAAAAGGCAAAAAAAAAAAGGGAGACCACGGGAAAAAAATCGTTTTGCGAGTAAGCCCCATAGAAAAAAACGTCTTGCGAAGCAGAAAAATGTCGGAAAGCCCTTTCGTCTTGCGCGTTTTTCGTTTAGCGGGGCATTCGTCTAGCGGGGTACCACTGTATGTGGTTGGTCAAGGGAGCCGTGGACTTGAAAATGTTGCAAACCTCTGAGCTGAAGAATTATGACGGTGCAACAACTTTTAGCTGAAGGGATCCCACAGAGCTCTGCCTACGTTCTTAAACTTTACGTCGGAGCTGTTCTCAGCAGTTTGCTTTGTATGCATGATGGCACCGAAATTGCCTTACTCTGCTGCTTAAATTGCTGCTCTTAATAACTGCTGGGATATCACTGTATCTCATCTTATCCTTCCTGCGAAGTCTTTTTGAGTGGTGGTGTTTTTAAAAGAAAAGTTTGTTACTTATCAGCTTGAGCACTCAGGACATCTGAACATATATGCAGCTGATGCATCTGGTAAATTATTTATTATTATTATTATTATTATTATTATTATTATTATTATTATTATTATGATTTTGCCTTCCAGCAGATGCGTTTGAGGCCGCTGACAAAAGCTAAAAGTCATCAGTATAAAATAAAAAGAAATGCCAAAAAGCAACATCAACCATTACTACCCTCTATGAGTGTAATCTGTAAGGAAATTCACTATAAACGTCAACATGGCCAGCATAGTTTCCATGTTTGCTCTTTTTCGAGAAGCTTCCTTCACAGGAGCTCTGTTGGAAACTTAGATTAGGAGATTAGATGGAGGAAATTTAAAATAAACTAGTCAAGTGTTTCACATTTGCACTGTCTCATAGATATGTTCCATATGCATGTTGATTTATATCATCAGTCAATGTGCTAATAGCTCTTAAGTTACTGTTTGCATTGTGAATTTAAACATATTAAGGAGCTGAGGCCAAAATACTTCTATTTCCCCTCTTTTGTCAATTTGCATGAAGATGGATTGGTGGAATTTACTCACAAAAGACCAGTGAATTAGAAAACGCCCAAACCAGATACATTGATCCCAATATTCCGTAGTCTTCCCAATGAAAAGGATTCCCGAATTGAGTTTCTTCTCCGCAAGTCTTACATTGTAAGCCCTTTGTGGGGCGGAAAGCTCTTTTTTATCTTTTGACATAAGTGACCTTGATGCAGAAATACACATTTCATTCTTAAGCCAGGAAGGAAGATGTCTTGCTGTTTTTCCTCTGAGATAGAAAAAGCTTTGCAGCCCGGCAGGTGTTCAGCCAGACAGAGAGAATCGCGTGTTTGCTGTTTGTTGTGTTGGCTTCCTGCGGCACTTGATCCACAGTTCCTTTAGCTAATGACCGCAACTTCCTGCCAGATTTGCTGCTGCTGGACTAGAGGACAGAAGGATACTTTCTTAGTGGTTACGCCAAACTTTGTTTTGTTTTGTTTTGTTTTGTTTTTTAGTTTTTATTATTAAAATAATTCAGCATTAATACACACATACTGTATTGTGAATATACAAGCATACAAACATACATTTCATACAATCCTTAAAAATGTTCACACATACCTACACTCAATCCCACAGATAATTCGTTATCTGTGGTTACGCCAAACTTTGGCTTCGCTAAAATGGCGGGTGGTACGAATAATCTTATGAGACATGGATTACTATTTTTTAAAAAGTTTGCTGTGCAAAGATGCAGTTGGTTGATAGTTGAACACTTTGTATTTCTGGTGTTACATTTCCCTCTGTTCTTTGTGCTCTTTAGAGCGTGTCCCTAACTTTACCCTTTAAGGCTCACGATTTTTGCAGGCGTAATTTCTTTTGAATTAGGTTTCTTCTGTGCAGTCAAGGTAAAAGCAGCCATGCTCTGTAAATACAACAATAATAGTACGGTTTCTGTCTCCCTTGGACGTTTTGCCAGACAGTCTATTTTTAATGTTACTCTTACTTTAATAAAGTACATATCTGCAGTTGGTTTTTATCTCTTACCAGAAAAAAATGCAGCTACATGTTGAGCTGCCACTAATAAGAATGTTGTGGCTTTGTTTTCTACATAGTGCTGAGTTTATCCAAAGCATCCATTAACAATGGAATTGATCTCCTTTGTTCTTTTTAATCTTCCTTTGCAGAGAAAAGGGCTCTGTACTTTTGCGACCATTATTGTAAAATGGTGATCTCTGTAGCACTTGGTCCATCATCGCGTAGGTGCATTGTGAGAGCCAGTGTGGTGTAGTGGTTAAGAGCGGTAGTCTCGTAATCTGGGGAACCGGGTTCGCGTCTCCGCGCCTCCACATGCAGCTGCTGGGTGACCTTGGGCCAGTCACACTTCTCTGAAGTCTCTCAGCCCCACTCACCTCACAGAGTGTTTGTTGTGGGGGAGGAAGGGAAAGGAGAATGTTAGCCGCTTTGAGACTCCTTCGGGTAGTGATAAAGCGGGGTATCAAATCCAAACTCTTCTTCTTCTTTCAAGATCTAGTGCAGTTGCCACACTTACTAGCATGGAGTGATCAGGTGTGAACCAACTCACCCTGCTCCACCCTAGCACATAGTCTACCTCCTCTGCTAGGGCGCCCTGTGAGATTGGAAAATTGTTAACCCTGGCCCACAGTGCACCTTTTAGAATCCTGATTCATAGCAATCAAATGGATGGTAAGCCAGGATTTGAGGAGGCGGGAGGAGGGATGGGAGTCCACAGCCCCAAGACTGAGTCCTAACTAGGAAGTATGCTGTTTCCTCTACGGAAAAGAACGGAAAGCCAAACTATGTTTGATAATAAGCTCGTGAAAGCTGAGCTTTGGAACGGTCTGATGTTGGCACCATTGTTAACACTGCCGCGTGAAACAAATTCTCCCATCTTTTAGTATTGCTCTTTAACAATAGGAACATTTTCAGATGTATTGCTCTAGACCAGGGTTTCCCAAACTTGGGCCTCCAGCTGTTTTTGGACTATAACTCCCATCATTCCTAGCTAGCAGGATCGGTGGTCAGGGATGATGGGACTTGTAGTCTCAAAACCAGCTGGAGACCCAAGTTTGGGAAACTGCTCTAGACGTAAAGAGAATGTTCTAAACCAGCGGTTCTCAAGCTTTCCCCCCCCTCTGGGCGACGCTTTCAGAATAAGAATTTGCTTGCACCGCACCGAATTTTATGTTGTAGTACATTGGAAAACCAAAAGAGACAACTCCTAGCAGTGCTTGGTTTATAACATAGAGCACAACTACTTCATCATACGATCACGGGACATCCAGAGAGTATAAAACAATGCAGCTACATAAGAACATCGATCATTCCCAAAATATAAAGATAAATGAGTCTTATTCAGCACACTGTTAGAATGGTGCTTCCCAGTGGATCACGACTGGGATTGTCTTCAGTATCACCATCCATATTCTGCAAATAAATAAATACAGTGGTACCTCTGGTTACGTACTTAATTCATTCTAAGGTCCGTTCTTAACCTGAAACTGTTCTTAACCTGAAGCACTACTTTAGCTAATGGGGCCTCCTGCTGCCGCTGTACCGCCGGAGCACAATTTCTGTTCTCATCCTGAAGCAAAGTTCTTAACCCAAGGTACTATTTCTGGGTTAGCGGAGTCTGTAACCTGAAGCGTATGTAACCTGAAACGTATGTAACCTGAAGTACCACTGTACTCTGATACTATATTGTATTATACTATATGGAAATGTTTAAATGTTTGCTTTTCCTGGAATCTTCCTGCCACCCCCTTTGAGAACCACTGTCCTAAGCTGTGCTCTCTCCTGCTGCATTTCAGGTATTGGGCTGGATCCGAAACGGAGAGTCGATGTTAAATGCCGGACTGATCACTGCCAGCTCGCTACAAGAGGCTGAGCAGCTGCAGCGCGAACACGAACAATTCCAGCATGCAATAGAGGTAAAAGTGTTTTTGGCTATTACTCTTGGCTTTGCGGTCCAGCAGAGCGTGCAGAGATACCTTTCGTTCTCTTTTTGCACTTACACTAGAGCAGGCTTCCTCAACCTCGGCCCTCCAGATGTTTTTTTTGCCTACAGCTCCCATGATCCCTAGCTAGCAGGACCAGTGGTCAGGGATGATGGGAATTGTAGTCTCAAAACACCTGGAGGGCTGAGTTTGAGGAAGCCTGCACTAGACAACTCGGTTTATAATTTAAATTTGCTAGTTACTTTATGGATCGTGTGTCAGATTGATAATGTTTAAATCTCCCAGTGCCAGTAGATAGCTTCAGAAACAAGGCGGTCCTTGTCTGATTTTTCATGAGTCTGACGCTAACTATATATTACACACAAGGAGATATGTTAGTCAAAAGCCATTTTGCCTGTTGATGTGTATCAGCCAGCAAAAAAACAACTAAGGTATTTGTCAACGTGGCACAACAACCTGTGAAGGGTTCCTAAAGATGCAGAAATAGTATTTTGGCTCTTGCTTAGTGAAAGTCTTCATGCAGAATGTCCCAGATTCAGTCCAGGTCTCCAAAAGACTCTTTTGTAAAATGCTGGAGGCCAGTCAAGGTGGACACAATATTGAGCCTGGTTGCTTGCTAGTCTGACTCTGCTTAAAGCGGCTTTCCCGCCTTCTTACAATAGTGTCAGCCCTCAGCAGGACAAAACCGAGACTAAAAACTTCGTTCATAAATTTGATTTCTGGTTACCTCTTGAGCAGCATTTGTGGCTATCACTGTGCATTTCACCGGGTGGAATTCATTGCTGAAGATTTATTAACCAAGAGATAGTTCATTTGCTATGAGGACATCATCATTTTCCATTGCTAAATGCCACACACTACCATGAAGCAATAATGTGGAAAGCCCTCATGCCACCTTAATTTAATGTGCTTCTTTAGTTCAATGCGGGTGCCAGACTGGTGACTGGGAGCAGCTTCCAGGACCATACAACACCGGTCCTGAAAGATCTGCATTGGCTCCCAGTACATTTCCAAGCCAAATTCAAAGTGTTGGTGCTGACCTTTAACGCCCCTAAGCACTTTCAGCCCCGTATACCTGAAGGAGTGTCTCCACCACGGTCATTCAGCCCTGAGGTCCAGCTCTGAGGGCCTTTTGGGGGTTCCCTCACTGCGAGAAGTGAGGTTACAGGGAACCAGGCAGAGGGCCTTCTCGGTGGTGGCAGCTGCCCTGTGGAACACCCTCCCTTCAGATGTCAAGGAAATAAACAGCTATCAGACTTTTAGAAGACATCTGAAAGCAGTCTTGTTTCAGATGTTTTACAATTTGTTGTAAGCTGCCCAGAATGCCTGAGGCAACCCAGTCAGATGTGTGGCATATTACTACTACTACTACTACTACTACTACTACATGACCAGCAACAACCAGGGTGCTCAAGTAACTTTTAAATCCTGTTCTAATCTTCACCTTACTTGGGATAGGTGACTTGGCTAAAATAGAGGCCCAAAGCATTGAAAACGACTGCTGTACGGTTTAACTTTTTTTTTCTGGTAATACGTAGTGAGACGTGAGTGCTTACGATTGCTAAAAGTAAAATCCTTTGCTTTTATCCATTGGGAAGCTTTTTATTTTCAGAAATCCTTGGTGCTACAGTAACTGCCTTCTGTTCTACTGTCGTTCTGCGGAGTTTTCCGTTTTCCCTTTCTGTTGTTCACAGTTTGCAGTGTCAGTGTCCTCACTCTTGGCAGCTTTGGTAAATTTTCGGTATAACATTCCTTCCTTTTAGAATCTGCAGTGTAGATGTTTGTCCTTTTAGGGGATAAATGTGTAGGAACTATAACCGGGGGCTACTTTGGTAGAATGCGATAGAGCGGGCTATATACTGGTTATACTTAAGAATTCCAGAGCATAGTTAGATTTCAAACCTGGAAATTCTGCTTTCCTCCAGCACTCCCTCTCTGCGTGTCCTTTTTATTTATGCATTTGTTTACTAACATTCATACCCCTCTTTTCTT
This sequence comes from Podarcis siculus, assembly GCA_034642415.1. Taxonomy (NCBI): domain Eukaryota; kingdom Metazoa; phylum Chordata; class Lepidosauria; order Squamata; family Lacertidae; genus Podarcis; species Podarcis siculus. The sequence goes on from JAXCMG010000163.1 coordinate 375,416, forward strand.
CCATCAGAGCCCAGGGTTTTTGCTAAAAGCAGCAAATGTCTTAAGTCAAAAAGGGGCCCAGGAATCTGTGTGGCCACAGAGCAATTAATGATAACCTGTAGCAAAACAGTTCGGTACATTTTTGCTCTGCTGCAGTTCTTAAACAAATATCTACTCTTCATTGCTGTACCTGGTTACTAATGCCGGCCTATCTCACAGGGCTGTGGTAAGGATACTGTGAAAGTATCTGATAACCACTTTGAACACTCAATAGTAATAGGATTGAAGCTTGCTTGAAAAGTGATATTTAAAATTACATAATAGCAGTAATAAGGGACGCGGGTGGCGCTGTGGGTTAAACCACAGAGCCTAGGACTTGCCAATCAGAAGGTTGGTGGTTCGAATCCCCGCGACGGGGTGAGCTCCCATTGCTCAGTCCCAGCTCCTGCCAACCTAGCAGTTCGAAAGCACACCAGTGCAAGTAGATAAATAGTTACCGCTCCGGCAGGAAGGTAACGGCATTTCTGTGCGCTGCTCTGGTTTGCCAGAAGCGGCTTAGTCATGCTGGCCACATGACCCGGAAGCTGTATGCTGGCTCCCTTGGCCAATAAAGCAAGATGAACGCTGCAACCCCAGAGTCGGCCATGACTGAGTCCCTTTACCTTTAATAGCAGTAATAAAGCATTTTGGCAGCGCAGGTGGAGTACAGTTGTATGGGCTTCCCTCTACACATTTAACGAATGCATCACGTATGATTGGGAGAAGCATCGTAGCTGCAGGACCCCCCGTTCACTGCATGCACATTACTGGGGTGTCTTCAGTCGGCCCACATCCCTCTCCAAGCGATAAGGAACACACCGCCTTTGAAGAATTCCTGGTCTTGTTGAAAGGGGAATGCGTCTGCAAGCATAGGCATGCAATCCTATAGCAGACAGGTGAAAAATGGCTACATGGCAGGGGGAAACCTGCTCTCCCCACACCACACCACCACCACCTCACCCCCAACCCATAAGCATTCCAGAAGACCTGATAAAAGTGGAACTAAGTGTCCCACTTAGAGGGTATAGAGAAGTCCCCTTTTTGCAAATATGCCCACTTGATATAATTTGGGCAGTTGCTCCAGGTGTGGTGCTCTGGTTATGGCATGTGAAGCTTTGCGAGCACATAAAAAGGCAACCAGTTACTCCCAGTTTCCCGACGCTGCTTGAACTGGGATCCAGTATGCAGAGCAACAGGGGCCTGTTGCCTAGTGCACCCTGCTTTCCCCACCTACTCAGTTTAAGGGTGTGCGAGCATTGCGTGCAGATTTACTACTCTTCATTCGCGTGCCATGTAGTCCCCGTTACAACCTAGACCTGGAATCCTTAACTATAATCAGGTGAGAGTGCTCTGATTTCTGTCTCGTGGGGCTTGCTTTCTCGCGCTGCTGTATTGTTGCAGCTGTGTGTAGACTAGATGTAGATGACACAGAAGGTGTGTGCTGAGAGCCTAGCTTTTAGGGGAGGTGGTGGGGTGGCTGAAATATGAGTGCTTTTATCAGTTTCACAACCATTCCAGCAGTGGCTTTCCTTCCCCGTTAGAAGAAGCTACACAGAACCAATGGAAAGAGAAATACTTGTCTCCGTGTAGTTTCATCAGTCATAGGTGACCACTCCCTGATTTTCCACCAACATTTCAGAGGCTGCTTTGCCATTCCTGGTGGGAAAACACCCCCTCTCCCCAGTGCGGTACCCCCTCTCTATGTGAAAAAGCCTACCATCTTGAACAATATTATCAGAGAGCTTCTGGAGCATCTCTTCTGCTTTCCTTGGGGTTCGCTACTTGCAAAGAGGAGATTCGGTTCTCCTGCCATGCCTCTGTCTCATGGCTTCTGCTGGCGGTGAATCATAGAATAGAATCATAGAGTTGGAAGAGTCCACAAGGGCCATCAAGTCCAACCCCCTGCCAAGCAGGAAACACCATCAGAGCACTCCTGACATATGGTTGTCAAGCCTCTGCTTAAAGACCTCCAAAGAAGGAGACTCCACCACACTCCTTGGCAGCAAATTCCACTGTCAAACAGCTCTTACTGTCAGGAAGTTCTTCCTAATGTTTAGGTGGAATCTTCTTTGGCTTGGCTAAGGAAGACTGACAGAAAGCCTCAAAACAGGAAACACCCACCAAGAAGAGAGCCCTGCAACTAACCTTATTTCAGAGATTATGGGATCTGTGGCGTTTTTTGCGTCGCGACCTCCTAATTTCTCCTGCAAAGTTACCCTTCAAAAAGTGGCCGCTCTCCCACCGATCCTGAACTATTTCATTCTGTCTGAACGCAAGAGACCGTTCCGGTGAAATGTTCCGGATTCCTGTGGGACAATGCTTGGAACTATTCGCAGGTATCATTCCATGTTGGGGGGGGGACAACGCTTCATGATGCTGTACACATAGCTCAAGGGAGTCACATGAATTATTATTGGTAAGAAATAACTCAGCTGCTATGTACACAGTGCTGTTTAGAGTAACATAAGCAAAGGGGGTTGGGGGGAACATGGGTTGGTGGCCCAACAAGCTCACAGTTTAAACTACTACAGCAAGGGAAAAGGTGGGGATGTAGCAAGTTTAACAAGCCGTGTTTGGTTCACATTCTTTTGTTGGGGATGAGGTCAAGTGCTGTGGTCTAAACCACTGAGCCTCTTGGGCTTGCCGATTGGGTCAGCGGTTCGAATCCCTGTGATGGGGTGAGCTCCTGTTGCTCTGTCCCAGCTTCTGCCAACCTAGCAGTTCAAAAGCATGCCGATACAAGTAGATAAGCAGGTACTGCTGTGGCAGGAAGGTAAACGGTGTTTCCATGTGCTCTAGTTTCCGTCACAGTGTTCTGTTGCACTAGAAGCGGTTTAGTCACGCTGGCCACATGACGAAGAAAGCTGTCTGTGGACAAACGCCGGCTCCCTCGGCCTGAAAGCGAGATGAGCACCGCAACCCCATAGTCGCCTTTGACTGGACTTAACCGTCCAGGGATCCTTTACCTTTACAGTTTTGAGAAGGATTTCTCAGGCAGAAGTGGCACCTAGAAGTCATTCCTAGGTTCTTAACTGCTCTGGCTCATGGATAATTCTTTAGTAACACTTGTGGACAACACATATAACTGATGCCACATTTTAAAATACACCCACAAGGGAAGCCCCAAAAGCCAGCACTTGAATACAGAATGCTACATTGCTGGGTTGGCTTCCTTGACCCAAAGGTGGCCAGAGTTAGGAGGAGGGAGAAAGAGGAAGGACATTTCGCTTGCACTTGTCAGATGAATGAGCATTTAGCTGGTGTGCAATTGCCAGTTAACCGAAAAGAGGAGGGCGCGAACCCATTTTGAAAACATGTAGAATGCTTTTCACGAATTAAGTGGTGTGTTCTGTTTGTATTTGATCAGAAAACGCACCAGAGCGCATTGCAAGTGCAGCAGAAAGCTGAGGCGATGTTGCAGGCGAATCACTACGACATGGACATGATCCGGGACTGTGCGGAGAAAGTGGCCTCTCATTGGCAGCAGCTGATGCTCAAGATGGAAGATCGGCTCAAGCTTGTGAACGCCTCTGTGGCCTTTTACAAAACATCGGAGCAGGTAGAGGACAATGGCTTGCCGAGCCAACAGTGTGGCTGCTGGTAAATGGTTTCAAGGGCCGGTTTCACGACAGATTGGTTTTAAAGCCCAGATTCACTCAGCTGAGGTTAATAAGGGAAACCAATTCCATTTTACAGACTTGGTTCATTTGCTTTTCTCTGTATGTTGCCATCCAGCATTACAGTCACAATACTTGAAAATGGAAACACGATCCTAGGTGTAACTTGAAAGTGAGCACGATCTGTGTGTGTATATTTTTTGTATAAAACAAAGCACACCATTTCCTGAATGGACTGGGTTTCAGGTAGTAGGTGTATAAGTCCTAAAGCCTGCTTTCTAGAAGTTTCTCTACCACTCTCCCTTTAACCTTGGTAGTTTATTGATTCCAGTTTAAATTAATCTAAGGGCAAAACTAGACATTAGTGAAGGTGAGAGGGTCCTGTTGCTGTCACTGGAAGCAGAAACTCCATGCCCTCTTCTTAGGCGTCTTAATTTTTCAAAGAGCAAGCCTTAAATGTATTTGCAGCTCAGGAGCAATTAAGCTGTGCCAGTGCTAAAGATGGGCTTGCTCACATTACCAAGGGCTTGCTAACAACTGCTTTGTTCACTTGGCTTTAGTAGAATGGATCTGTGGTATTGAAGTAACCTCTGTTTGCAAACCACAGGTGAGGGAAGCTGGGAGTAGTCAAGAGACGTAATGTTGACCCAATGTTTGCACTGTGTTACTTCTGAGGAAGCTGTCAAATCAGGTTGTAGATGTGAAGTGAATGCCAGTCCTTTCAGTCTTCTTCTTCTTTGGCAATCACTCATAGCTGAGTAAGATTGTCTTCCATGAACACGGTTTTAACAGTGAGTCCGTAAGTGACTGTGGAGGCCAATTTTGGATCCACACGTCCTTCCACAGTGGGGACATAGGTTTCCGGGTGGGAGTTGATCACAGTGAGGGTTTGCCAAGTGTGCCTTCCTCTTAGCACGTTTCTTCAAAGCCCATTAAAAAATTGTCCAGTAGCACCTTAGAGACCAACTAAGTTTGTTCTGGGTATAAGCTTTCGTGTACATTCACACTTCTTCAGATAACAGACGACTGTTAACGACTGCAGTTAGTCCTACAGGAAAAAGCAAGGGATAGTATGCAGGTGACCAAAAACGTCAACAGGTTTACCATATCCATTGAGTCAATCACCCATCTCCTACCACCCTTCTGAGAAAACCCCCACACCACCCTCCCACTATATATAAGGGTCTGGTGACTTCTGTTTCAGTGTATCTGAAGAAGTGTGCATGCACACGAAAGCTTATACTCAGAACAAACTTAGTTGGTCTCTAAGGTGCCACTGGACATTTAAAAAAAAATATTATTTATTTCGACTGCATCAGACCAACACGGCTACCTACCTGAATCTAGATTCAAAGCCCATGACACCTTTGGTAAAGGCTGTTCTCCAGTTGGAGCGCTCGCAGGCCAGTGTTTCCCAGTTGTCAGTGGTTAGACTACATTTTCTAAGATTCGCCTTGAGAGAGAGTCTTTAAACCTCTTTTGTTGACCACCAGCATTACGCTTTCCATTTTTAAGTTCGGAATAGGGTAGTTGCTTTGGGAAAAGTTTAATCAGGCATCCATACAACATGACCTTTCAGTATTGATAGGTTAGCCTTCATCCTGCAACAGAAACCCTTACTCTGTCTTTTCTTGCCTGTTGGCCAATAGGTATGCAGCGTACTGGAAAGCTTGGAGCAAGAGTACAAGCGAGAAGAAGACTGGTGCGGAGGAGCTGACAAACTAGGCCCCAACTCGGAAACAGACCATGTAACGCCTATGATAAGTAAACACCTTGAACAGAAGGAGGCATTCCTGAAGGTAACAATGAGAAGTTCATCTGCCTATGAACACTATATTTCTAGGTTGGGTTTTGCAACCGTGCATATAAAACGGGCAGACAAGATTCCCTAATCCATGGGTAGGCAAACTAGGGACCGGATCCGGCCCAATTGCCTTCTAAATCCGGCCCACAGATGGTCCAGGAATCACCGTGTTTTTACATGAGTAGAATGTGTCCTTTTATTTAAAATGCATCTCTGGACCAATGGTACCAAATAGTATGGGAAACAGCCCTACTAGAAAAATTAACCAATAAACTGAAACTGACACAGGGACAAACAGAAGAAGACGCCTTTACCCCGATATGGCTCCCCTTTATCACATACACAGCCCAACAAGACAATGGCAATAATCCACCAAGAGCATACAAATCAGTATTGCTAACCTGATCCAAAACACCCACCCACCCCACTCACACACAAAAACAAAGATCACCACAGCCAATCACAAACAAACAACCACACCCATGGCCAACCCCAGCCTCTCTCACCACCAAAGGAACACAAATGAACAGCACGAGCAACGCTGACACCAAACCCTACATACATTAAGCAAAATAATAATAATAATAAATGCATCTCTGGGTTATTTGTGGGGCCTGCCTGGTGTTTTTACATGAGTAGAGTGTGTGCTTTTATTTAAAATGCATCTCTGGGTTATTTTGGGGGCATAGGAATTCATTCATTTCCCCCCCCAAAAAAATATAGTCCGGCCCCCCACAAGGTCTGAGGGACAGAGGACCAGCCCCCTGCTGAAAAAGTTTGCCGACCCCTGGATCCATTACGGAAGGATTGCCAAATTTGTGGAATTCTCTCCCCCTTGAGATAAGCCGTGCCCTTTTGTTTTATTTGCTTTTTGACACTGCCCCAAACCCATACCTTCCCACCTAGGCTTTTTGGTAGAGTTGTGCGAATGCTCCACTGCCTACTAGTGACGATCTGCTGAGATCTGATTATTATATCTTTATCTCAATGTGTTTTAGCTGATGTTTTGCCCATTTGATTTTTATTTTTTTATTGTATGGTCTTATCGTACACTTAAGTAGAACCTACTGTACCCTATGTTGGTATTAGTGGGCTGCATCCAACCTTAGTTATCCTTAGAGTAGTCCCATGGGAATCAATGGAGTTGACTAACTTGGGTCCCTCATCCTAAAGGGAAGGTGCTACACAGCGTGGAATCCTGTTCTTGCTCGTGGAAGGGCTTTTGAACCTGCTTCCTCCTAAAGAAGAAAAGGAGAGGTTGTTTTTTGTCTTTCTCCGTCTCTGTGAAGCCCTCAACACCCCTGAAAACTTGCTATATTTTGTTGGGGGACCCTCCAGAGAAGGCGGCCAGGGGGAAGGGGAAAACAGCAAAAAATCACCTCCCCTTCCTCGGCCATTAGCAGCAGGTGTCCATCGAATCAAAAGCCCGTCTATCAACTTAAGAGCACCAATTGGATCCTCCTACCTAATAGAAAATTCAAAATCGGGTCTCTGGTGTGGCAAAGTTGAAGCCAGCGGCTGTCAATCCATTCTACTGTTTCTGCAGAGAGAAGGGGCAAGGAAAGATGGACTGGAAAGCTAACGGGCGGGCGCAGGATATAGAAGGAGGTTTGCGGCTTCTCAAAATAGCAAATAAAAGCTGTCAAACACAGTGCAGTTAGTTAATTGGAGCAGAAGGCTGAAGAAGCGAGGAAGCACAAGGACATCAATCTGCTTGATTGCCCATTTAATATTGAAGCAAGCTCGTTTTTTGCCGTTTCTGGCGGTGCTAAAAATAAAGCAAAGCTTACGAGATACCTTGCGAAAACAGCAGAGTCTTGCGGCAGTTTTCGAAATTAATAGATTTAATTGTGGCATAAGCTTTTGGTCCACTTTGCCCATGAATGTTGTTGAATGAATAAGAACTCTCAGGCCAACGTATAAAGGGCTTAACATTGTGACTTGACCGGATCGGGGGCTTCCAGCTGCCACCTCTGCTACCACTTTTCCATTTTCTACTAGGAATCTGTGTTCAGATCTCAGCAGCCCATTTTTAGAGAGAAAGGCAGGAAAGGCTGCAGCAGTTAAGGCGAGTGTGTGTTCTGTAGTGTAAACTGATTGCTACTTTGTCCATTTAGGTGAAGGTGACCAGAAAGTAGACTTCAATTCGTACCAGGCATAAAATGCAAAATACTCCCCTTTATTTCTATTGGCTTTTCAGCCGCTACTAAACATGGTTACTCAGAAGTGAACCTCACTTGAGTTCCTAAAACTACATTTAGGGCTGCAGCCTTTATTATATCAATGGGCACCTCTGTCTTCAGCCTCCGATATTCAGTTAGTCTCCTTGATTAGTAGCTTCAAGAGATTTCAACAGAACTGAGTGCTGCTTGGGTTTTTTTTATGTTAGAGCTTGTTTTATTCTTTGGCCTGCTACCTGAAGAACTCCAAATCTCCAAAACAAGCACTCTTGCTCTTTAGAAGCTGGTATAATTAAGAGATTTTTGCACTTATGTCCTTGTCTGCTGGTGCCTGCACAGTGATCGTGCTCCTCGTTTATAATCTGCAGATTATGAGTCCTAGCAAATAATGTAATAATTGAGGGCAGCTGGTCACATCAAGCAACTATTTCCCTATTAGTGCTTAAGAGCAAAACACAGCATGAAAATGCTGTGAAAGGATTTACTTCTGTTCCTGAATCCTGAGTGTTGGCGGCCTGCTTAAGGAAGAGAGAGCTTAACCACAGTCTCATGTTTGGATGCTGCACTAAACCAGACCTTGTTTTGGCTGCCACGGCATGCTAAAAGACTCCAGTCACTGACGTCCTCGGATGGGACACTTCTAGTGGTTCTCCAAATCCCTGAGGTTCCTTTGGTCATCACTAGGGACCATCGCCTCCTGGCAAATAGAAGGCGAAGAAATGGAGGCAGTGAGAGATTTTACTTTCTTGGGCTCCATGATCACTGCAGATGGTGATAGCAGTCGGCTCCCTCGGCTAATAAAGCGAGATGAGTGCTGCAACCCCAGAGTTGGCCATGACTGGACCTAATGGTCAGGGGCCCCTTTACCTTTACCATACTTGCTCATAGAGAAGCATCTGTGTTGTGCAGCCCAAGAAGAATGGACCAAATTTGCTTTGTTTGTTCAAGCCATTGCACGCGGGCTGTAGCGGAATTTAAATTTCCACTTGTGGTGCCTAAAACGACAAACTCAGTTAGCATCACCTTGCGCATGCCTGCGCTGATGTGTCTGTCTGTGGTCTCTTCCAGGCTTGCACGCTGGCTCGACGAAATGCTGATGTCTTCCTGAAATACCTGCACAGGAATAGCGTCAACATGCCAGGGATGGTGACTCACATCAAGGCCCCAGAACAGCAGGTGAAAAGTAAGCATGCACGATGGGCTGGTTACCTGTCGATCTTAATAGAGTTCAACCATTCCATTGGTAAGGCGGTGATACAGTTCTGGTTTATGCGGGTGGTACCCACGAAGCACACACAGAACAAGGGTGCAAATCAGCTGCCCCTGTTTGCTTGAACATCTCAAGCCATGCTAAGAGCAATAAGGAACTCCTGGCTGTGTTTGTCACCAGGTAAAAAATAAGTTTTTTTTGGGGGGGGGAAGCACAACAGTGGAAGTTGTGGAATTTTTTGCAACTTGAGATAATGTATTAATAACAAATGACAACGGTACCAAACATTTAAGCATGTTTCCTCTGTTTGTGTAAATTACACACTTACCTGTGAAACAGAGTTTCTTTTCCCCCCCTTTTTGAATACATTTTATAAAAAGAGATACAAAGATTATAATCAAATATCTTTTTTGTCCAGGTTAAAACTTTAATCCAGATCAGTGGTTCCCAACTTTTTTTTGGCCATGCGTCTCTAAAATCCTGATTATTCAAAAAGTGAACTCCTATTCACGTGGAGGAAGCCTAAAAGGCCATTCACTGTTAATAACGCATTCTCGAATTGCCCCCCTTAAAAATCAAATTGCCCCCCTGGTTGGGAACCACGGATCTAGATAAAATGAAAACATCGATCGGGGGGTGGGGGAGAGAAAAGAAGAGGAAAAATAGAGAGAACAAGAAAGGAATAGATAGAGATAGCATTAAGAGAGAGAGGTTAAAAAACTAAGAAACTTCCAATTAATTATCTGTCAGCTATATATATATATAAATACACAGAGGTTCTAAATATTTCATGTAAATAAAATATTCCACAAACCCGGCAGCACATTTATTTATTGCAAACTGCTAAATAAACAAAATAACAGCTGTAAGAGAGACATTAAAACAGAGAAAATGATCAAGACCTATCCTTAAAATAAGCAGGAATCAGAATGCACAAAAATAATGAAATCCGTGTCCTATGTAGTGCTTATAGCTTTTTAAAGTCTTCCATGAAGTTAGTTGGTGTTTGCATTTTAAAGCCCTGCACAGCTTGGCTGACGTGGGTCCCCAATAGAACATCTGTTCCTACAGCAGCCTGACATACACCTGTTTTCAAAGTCCCTCCTCTGAGTGGCCACACCATTGGAGGTGAGGGAGGTGATGACTGGGGAGAGAGCTTTTTCAGTTGTGGTGTCCCATTACTAGAACTCTCTCCCCAGGTGAGCTTGCCTGGCACCTGTGTTAGTAACTTTTTAAGTGCATGGTGAAGAATTTTTATTGCCCTCTCCCTGGCCAGACGTTTAACACCTGGTTTGTTTTTTATTTAAGTGATTGGTGGCTCTGTTTTTAATGCTTTTTTCTGCACTCTGTTTTATTGACTGTTCCTTTAAATAAAAAAAAAGATGGTTGTAAATTAAAGGGTGTTACAGAAATACCTTAAATGAATAAATAGACGAATTAATGTGTTTGTAAACAGCAAGCTGAGGACCAGTTATGAGTATGGTGAACACTTTGGAGTGTGAAAATAAATTGCAGATCTCAGTGAGGAGCTGAAATGGCAACACTTTCTTCATTTGTTTTATTTTATGTGTATATACATAGCTTTGTATTTTTTTCATGCTGTTCTGCTGATCTGCCATGAATTCTGGGACACTCAGTGGCCACCTTTGGATGATCGTATCTCCATTTAATAAGCCAAGATACGAATGGATCTAGTATCTGTGCACTTCTCCCTTTGTGCAGGCAAATGAACACGCCAGGAAGTCTTCAGTTAACACTAGTTTCTCATTAGGTCAGAACTGGGACGCTACGGCCAGTGGTTTCGGAACAAGCCAGGATATGAATCCAACTCTAAACTATGATTTCATATCCTGGCTTGTTCTGAAACTGTTGGCCTTACGTTCCCAGTTTGGATGCAGTGGAACACATCGGTTAATGATAGGAAGATTTGCTGACTTGTTGGTTCACTCACATAAGAGGAGGTGGATGTGTGCAAGGTACTAAGCTTGTTCATATCACAGCTTATTAAGCAATATACGATAATCCAAACACAGTTAGATACCCTGATATCCCGAAAATTCAAGCAGGCAGCACAGGGTGTAGAAGTTATTGCTTGTGAGAGTTGCTTCATGCATTGACCGCTTGCCATAACAACATAAAGGCCATATTTAAATGTAAGGCACAGATACACCAGACACTTTAAGGATGTGGGTGGTGCTATGGTTTAAACCACCGAGCCTCTTGGGTCAGCAGTTCAAATCTGCATGACGGAGTGAGCTCCCATTGCTCTGTCCCAGTTCTTGCCAACCTAACAGTTCAAAAGCACACCAGCACGAGTAGATAAATAGGTACCACTATGGTGGGAAGGTGAATGGCGTTTCAGTGCACTCTGGAATTTGTCACAGTGTCCCGTTGCGCTAAAAGCGGTTTAGTCATGCTGGCCACATGACCCAGAAAGCTGTCTGCAGACAAATGCCAGCTCCCTCGGCCTGAAAGCGGAGATGAGCGCCACACCCCAAAGCCAAATTTGACTGGACTCAACCGTCCAGGGGTCCTTTACCTTTACCCTTTACACCAGACACAGGAGATTCAACCTTCCTACAGACAAATAATCCTTACTTTGTATTGCAAGAGCAACATGTGAGATTTAATGAAACTTGTTGTTCAGTCTGTTCTCTTGCCACTGCCACTGTGTTATCAACTATTGCTGCTGTATGCCTGACTTCCTTATGTTCATTTGAGTTACCTCAACAGCTTGCCAGATATATCAGTTCCATAGGCCTTTGCTTTTTGCTCAGCGCACCGATTGATTTGGCCTCTTTATGATCTGGCAGATATCCTGAACGAGCTCTTCCAGAGGGAAAACCGTGTCCTACACTACTGGACAATGAGGAAAAGACGCCTTGACCAGTGTCAGCAGTATGTGGTCTTCGAAAGGAGCGCCAAACAGGTCAGGGCCTGTATTTTAAGCAGCCTTTTCTTCCTGACGCTGTTGGATTGGAATGCCTATGTTTGCTTGCGGCCCTTCTCCCAACAGGCAGCCCAGAAGCGAGCAGCATCACGTCTCGCTGATTTGTATAGCCTGTGCTAAAAAAATGCCCTCTTGTCCCTTTTCTCCGTTGTGGCAATGCTGAATTTGCTTGCGAGTGTGTCGGTACTCTAACCTCTAGTCCTTTTGCGCCACAAGGAGTTTCAATCAGCACGATGCTGCTTGCGAGGAGGCCATACTGTGTGAAGTGCTGAATGTGCTAATAAATCCCTAAGTATAAATGACTTTGGTTAAACCACAGAGCCTAGAGTTTGCTGATCAGAAGGTCAGCGGTTCAAATCCCCGCGACGGGGTGAGCTCCCATTGCTCAGTGGGAAGCAGGCAGAGCATTTGCACATCAAGGGGATGTGTCCTAACCATTTTCTAAAGGGACGCGGGTGGCGCTGTGGTCTAAACCGCAGAGCCTAGGGCTTGCCGATCTGAAGGTTGGCAGTTCGAATCCCCGCAACAGGGTGAGCTCCCATTGCTCAGTCCCTGTAATGTAACATATTTCTAAAATGAATGGATTTAATACAGCTGTAGGAACTCATTCCAATACTATAGAAAACAAGCTTTCAATTAAATGTAATAAGACCAAAATAACCAAATACACAGAAAAGTGGTGGGAGGTCAAGCTTTTTCCGGGCAGTATCAGCGGGGATTGGTGGGGCAGGTTTCAGTAAGTTTTGTTTCAAATGAGGTACGGATCTCTGCAGATTTTCTCATCTTTCTGATCTCTTGGAAAATAAGCTATTCTTTATTGAACTGCTGGTCCAAAAGCCGCTGTTCTATTCTCAGCAAAGTCCCGCTGTTTCATTTTTGTAAAATTATGTGTTTGAACATTGATGCTCTCAACAACCAAACTTCTTTGATGGTTGTATTCAGCTCAGTTTAGCTGGTAGATATTCTAGTGTATAATTTTTGGTAGCTGGTATGGAGCTTCAATTGCAGTGTAAAAAGTCCCCTGACGCCTAACATCTCTTTATATAATTCTCCAGAACATTGTATTCTGCCCGTCGCATCTCAAGTTTTTCCAACCTGGAACTAGCTGTGCTTTGTGCATTTTTAAAGTGCTGATGTAGTTTCATCCTTGAAAAATGTTAAAACAGAGCAATCATAACCCTTTTTTACTCAGAAGTAAGTCCCACTCAGTTCAATGGGAACTACTTCTCAGGGACGCTGGTGGTGCTGTGATCTAAACCACTGAGCCTCTTGGGCTTGTCAGTCAGAAGGTCTATATGTGACCGCTCCTTGATTTTCCACCAAAATTTCAGAGGTTACCTTGCCATTCCTGGTGGGAAAACACCCCCTCTCCCCAGTGCGGTACCCCCTCTCTATGTGAAAAAAGCCTACCATCTTGAACAATATTATCAGAGAGCTTCTGGAGCATCTCTTCTGCTTACCTTTGGAGTGGAGAGTCTCTTCTCCTGCCATACCTCTGTCTCATTGCTTCTGCTGGCGGTGCTTTGGCTTGGCTAAGAAGACTGACAGAAACCCTCAAAACAGGAAACACCCACCAAGAAGAAAGCCCTGTAACTAACCTCATTTCAGGAATTTTGGGATCTGTGGCATTTTTTGCGTCGCGACCTCCTAATTTCTCCTGCAAAGTTGCTCTTCAGAAAGTGGCCGCTCTCCCACCGATCCTGAACTATTTCATTCTATCTGAACACAAGAGACCGTTCCGGTGAAATGTTCTGGATTCCTGTGGGACAATGCTTGGAATTATTCGGAGGTATCATTCCATGTGGGAATGCTATACACATAGTTCAAGGGAGTCACATGAATTATTATTAGTAAGAAATAACTCAGCCACTGTTTACACAGTGCTGTTTAGAGTAACATAAGCAATGGGGTTTGGAGGGAACATGGGTTGGTGCCCCAACAAGCTCACAGTTTAAGCTACTACAGCAAGGGAAAAGGTGGGGGATGTAGCAAGTTTAACAAGACATGCTTGGTTCACATTCTTTTGTTGGGGATGAGGTCAAGTGCTGTGGTCTAAACCACTGAGCCTCTTGGGCTTGCCAATCAGAAGGTCAGCAGTCCGTATCCCTGTGATGGGATGAGTTCCCATTGCTCTGTCCCAGCTTCTGCCAACCTAGTAGTTCGAAAGCACACCAGTGCAAGTAGATTAATAGGTACCGCTCCGGCAGGAAGGTAAACGGCGTTTCTGTTCACAGCTCTGGTTTCGGAATCTAAAAGACACGGCACGCAAGGAAAAAGGGACGGGGAGGGAAAAGGTGTAAAAAGTGTTTGCTTGCTCCACTTCTTGAAAGTTATATAATAGTTCTTAAAGTGACGAGCTAAAAACAATTCAGGGGTAGGAACTGCCTAATGGAGCTGATCTTTCAGGAGAGGTGACGTGACAAGCTCTGCTTGTCATCTCTCCCACTGAGGCAGCCTGCTTGGATAATGTTAGGAGATGCCTGGGCGATGTTAGGACAAGCCCAGGAACCAGGTGACCTGAGTTTCCAATGGGATTCTACACCTAGGAAATAAGTTGCCTTTGCTGAAAGGTAGTCTAACGCCTCTTCTTCATGATCTTTTTCTCCCTTAGGCTCTTGAATGGATCCATGACAATGGAGAATTTTATTTATCTACGCACACTTCCACCGGCTCCAGTATCCAGCATACTCAAGAGCTGCTAAAGGAGCACGAAGAATTTCAGATTACGGCCAAGGTAAATTGCGATGGCGGTTAAGGTCCCCTGCCATTTTCTTGCTGTGTCTGTTTTTATCTCTTTGGGAGAAGTGGAGCTGCATTGTTGATCGAAAGGGGTGCAAGGCAAGCAGGTATGTTCCCTCTCCCCAACCACATGTAGTCTCTGCACCTTGACTGGGGGACCCTTTTCTATCAAAGGCCACTTTCCCTTAGCATGCAGATGAAGGATGGAGCCAGAGACAAAAGTGACTGAGCAAGCTTCCAGGAAAGGACATATTTCTCCTCTTGCAGAGAGCTTTCTCCTTCATCCTCCTTACATCGCCTCATCTTTTGGGGCTTTCTCCACCATGATTTCCCCCTTCTTCTCTCCAGCCAGGCTCTGAAATTGAATTGAGGGGTGCATGTGACCCTTAGCTCAGCGGTTGCCTACCCCTCCTCTACACACTAATAACAATCATAATCATAATTTATTATTTATACCCCGCCCATCTGGCTGTGTTTCCCCAGCCACTCTGGGCAGCTCCCAACAGAATATTAAAACCATGATAAAACATCAAGCATTAAAAACCTCCCGAAACAGGGCTGCCTTCAGATGTCTTCTAAAAGTCAGATAGTTGTTTATCTCCTTGACATCTGACAGGAAGGCGTTCCACAGGACGGGCGCCACTGCCAGGAAGGCGTGGTTCCCTGTAGCTTCACTTCTTGCAGAGAGGGAACCACCAGAAGGCCCTTGGAACTGGATCTCAGTGTCCGGGCTGAATGATGGGAGTGGAGACGCTCCTTCAGGTTCCAATGAGTTCTTTGAAATGACTGTGTGTTTTGGGGTGCTGCTGCTCTACTTTGCATTATGCGTCTTGCCCGCTTGTGCCAAAGTTTCTTGTTAAAGGGGAAAAGAAGACAGCAGCAGACCAGTTGCTCTTTTTGCTTTGTAACAGGGTCCTCTGTGTTCTGAAAGCATAAAGGGTTGGCTAGCTAAGCATGTAGGGACGCAGGTGGCGCCAGTGTTTCCCAACCTTGGGCCTCCAGCTGTTTTTGGACTACAACTCCCATCATCCCTAGCTAGCAAGACCAGTGGTCAGGGATGATGGGAATTGTAGTTCAAAAACAGCTGGAGGCCCAAGGTTGGGAAACACTGGTCTAAACCACTGAGCCTCTTGGGCTTGCTGATCAGAAGGTCGGCAGTTTGAATCCCCGCAACAGGGTGAACTCCTATTGCTCTGTCCCAGGTCCTGCCAACCTAGCAGTTCGAAAGCATACCAGTGCAAGTAGATAAATAGGTACTGCTCTGTCAGGAAGGTAAACGGCGTTTCCGTTCGCTGCTCTGGTTTTGGTGTTCTGTTGCGCCAGAAGCGGCTTAGTCATGCTGGCCACATGACCCGGAAAAACTCTCTGCGGACAAACACTGGCTCCCTCAGCCTGAAAGCGAGATGAGCGCCGCAACCCCAGAGTCATCCGCGACTGGACTTAACTGTCAGGGGTCCTTTACCTTTAGCTAAGCATGTAATGAACAACTCAGCACTTGACCACTAAACCGCATTCTGCTTATATAGGAGCAAGCAAAGATTTTGGGTGCTTTGTAGTTGCAGGTATTTTGTACCTACAGATGGATACGCATATTTGAGCTATGTTGTGAGAGGAACGCAAGAATACATTTCACTAGTTGATAGTGGTATCGAAACAATTTGAGTATGGTGTTTATCAGTAATGTGTTTCGGGAAATGCAGGGTCCAGAGGAAGAACTGTGCTTGAGAAGTAAATGAATTATATTTTATTTTATTTATGACCTATGTGTGGTGCCTCAGAGCATGCACTCAGAGCTAGTGTGATGTAGTGGTTAAGAGCGGTGGACTTGTAATCTGGTGAACTGGGTTCAATTCCCTGCTCCTCCACATGCAGCTGCTGGGTGACCTTGGGCTAGCCACACTTCCTTGAAGTCTCTCAGTCTCACTCACCTCACAGAGTGTTTGTTGTGGGGAGGAAGGGAAAGGAGAATGTTAGCCGCTTTGAGACTCCTTAGGGTAGTGATAAAGCGGGATATCAAATCCAAACTCCTCCTCCTCCTCCTATTCCTCTTCGTCTTCTAGTAAAGAATTTCAACAAGAATCTTGCTGGTTCTGTTATTGGATCCCACCTTTTATGCTCTTAGCTGTGCCACTGAAGTTTGGTTTAAGTTGAGGCTGTGTCAGAGAGCCAGTCGCTTAAAAGACAACACCAACATCACGTTTTATATTCTTCTTATTCCAGTTCTTGAGATTTAGGCCATCTAGGATGGTTTATGTAAGGGGGACCATAAAGCAATTGGCATGTGATGAGACAGGGATTAGTTTGGGGGTTGTTTAGGAGAAAATGGAAATTGTAGGGGGGTATAAATATGCTGGCTGCGAGGAATCCTCCTCCCTTACTTCTGCAATCCTATTGAGATATTCCTTGGCTTTCCTCTGCCACCATGAGGACTAAAAACTTCAGCTCTCTGTTCCTTGCTTATCAGCAATCTGGGGTAACATAAACTTGAGCTGCGAGGCTGGAGGAGCAGATTTCTAAGATAAATGCTGCTTGTCAAATCCTTACTTTGTAGGACCCCGAAAACTCAAAATAGATGGTTCCTCCTTTAAATGGATGGTTTGAAATCAAATAACAATCCTGATTTTTTGTGTTATGGCAAGAGCAACAGAGAGCTGTTCAGAGATGCCTCGTCTGTTTGCAAACTATCTGCTAAACATCTTGGAGGTCCCAGGCCACAGAGGGGTTAGGCTGGCCTCAACTAGAACCAGGGCTTTTTCAGCTGTGGCTCCGATCTGGTGGAACGCTCTGTCACAAGAGACTAGGGCCCTGCGGGACTTGACATCTTTCCGCAGAGCTGTTCCGCCTGGCCTTTGGCCAGGGCACAGCCTGACTCCCTCCTTTGGCAATCTTCACAGAACTCTAGCCCAATGGTTGCCATCAATTTGATTTGAATTAATTTTATAATGAAATGATTTTAGAATGTTGTATTATTTTATTGTTGTTAGCCGCCCTGAGCCCGGCTTCGGCTGGGGAGGGTGGGATATAAATAAAATTTATTATTATTATTAAATCACTTGTGAGGATGCTTCTTTTACTGGATAGTTGTCGTTCTGCCCCAGTTCTACCTTCCTGCCTTTTGTGTTTCCCACAGCAAACCAAAGAGAGGGTGAAGCTGTTGATACAGCTGGCAGACGGCTTTTGTGAAAAGGGCCATGCCCATGCAGCGGAGATTAAAAAATGTGTCACAGCGGTGGACAAAAGATACAGGGACTTCTCTCTGCGCATGGAAAAATATAGGACCTCTTTAGAGAAAGCCCTGGGGATCTCTTCGGATTCCAATAAATCGGTAAGTGCTGCGGGGGTTTTGGGTTTTTGTTCTTCTGCTAGCAGAAACGTGGGCTGGCTTAGTGCGGCGGCTTAAGCTCCTTACCAGACAGCTGCCTTTTCTCTTTTCCCCCTGCCTCTGCTAATTCTGTTGTCTTCCCCCTCTTAATTCAGAGTAAAAGCCTGCAGCTGGATATAATCCCAGCCAGTGTCCCTGGGTCAGAGGTGAAGCTGAGAGATGCTGCTCACGAGCTTAATGAAGAAAAGAGGAAGTCTGCCCGCAGGAAAGAGTAATGCAGTGTTTTCCGCACTCTATAGAAATCTTTGTGCATGGTTTAGCTTCGTGTGTGGTTTGATATCCCCCCCCCCCACTTTTCCACTTCCCAGTACTAGCCTTACACATTGAAAGGAGCAGGCTTTTTGAGTAGATGAAATGTTTTGTTTGTTTTTTAAAAGCTCTCTTCCTATATAGATGGTAAATTTTAAGTTCTGCTTTTGGAAATTCTCCATATACATGATAAAAAAGGACAGTAAACCAAACATGGTGTACAGAAGAAAAAGGGAGAAATCAAAGGGTTCCAAAAATACATGGTTTATTGTTTTTTTAGGAATCTGACTTCAGTCTGGAAATCCCAATGCTTTCACTTCTCGCTTTTTGTGTGTATTCTTTGGATATGCTTGAAGTGATTTATTTTCCGGGTTTGTTCACTGACTTTACAGCAGAGTTCCCCTGTTCAGACGTAATGGGGAACCCTGGCTTAATCCAAGCTACCATCTCCGTGCCAAAGCTGGTTCTCAAGGGATGAGGGAGAAGTCTTCATAAACCATGCTTTATTCAGTCTTGGACTGTTGACCCAACGTTGTCTCTGCTTAAGAATCGGTGAAAACAAATAAACTCCTCCCCCCCCCCTTGTAATTACTTTGTGTGCTGGACCTCTGTCCTGCTTTTCCTATTCACAATAGAAAGCAATGGTGAATCAAGAGGAGAGTGATGTGTGACAATTCCAGTACACTGATGTTTCCTTTCTGTTTCAAAGGTTCATTATGGCTGAGCTTATCCAAACAGAGAAGGCTTATGTGAGAGATCTCCGGGAGTGTTTGGATGTAAGTGTGTGACCATGTGGGATGGGCCTCATGTAGAACTTTTGCAAACTGTAGAACTGAAGGGCCAATTTGTGCCATCTTGCATCTTAAGCAGACCTGTTTGTCAGCAGAATTATACTAGGCAGCCATTGTTGACTTGGCCAGCATCTTGTTTTGCTGCTGCAAAACTCCTATGTTAGCTGGACATGGGCACAGTTTGTTTACACTTTTTATCTTTTATTTTTGGGGAGGAATCACCATGAGCGGACTGCTGCCCTTGTTTACGCTTTGGTGTTTTCTATAAAAGAGATGATCCTCTGCTAATGCTTCCATTATGTGTATCGCACATTCGAGAACCGGCTCATTCTCTTTGAACAGAAATGCCTGTTCATTGTTAAAACCAGAGAGGAATCATATTCCCGTTGTAGCTATTGCAGTGCTTGGATTTTAAACTCTATGACTTCATGTATACCATGAAGTATTTTGCCTATGGTTAGAATTTCATTTGTATGAAACCAGACCAGAGTTTACAATAAAAGCTAAAGTGGCCATACATTACAGATACTGATGTGATCTTGTATATCTCAATTTTGGAAAGGTTGCTTTTTGAGTTGTTACCCTCAAGCAAATTCACAGTTCACCCTTTTGTCTTGTGCTTTTGACCAGACGTATCTATGGGAAATAACAAGTGGCGTTGAAGAGATCCCACCTGGTATTGTCAATAAGGAACATATTATCTTCGGAAACATGCAGGAAATCTACGAATTCCATAATAAGTGAGTATGAAGACCTGATGTCAATAAAGACTGACCTCACACTTGTAAAGAAATATATGGTTGCTATTTCCCCGTAAATGTATCGAGAGAGTATGTAGCTGCAATGGGTGACTCTTCAGTTTCTGTGACATCCCCTTTTTGTTAAACAGCTGGTTAAAATGGACTTTAAATCTCTAGGCCAGAACGAAAGTGCAAAATGCCAGGTTGTTCAGTCTGGTAGAGAATGAGATATTCTGGATTTCTTTTTCTTCGCAGATCTGCATAGTCCATAAACGAACGAGTATGACATTTCATTTTTCATTTATGGGGTGATAGCTGCAGAAAGCTCTTTTCAGATATCAGTAACGGTGAACTTGCCATAATTGGAGCGCACAGCCTGAATTCAGGATTTGTACGAAGCTTCATACTCAATAGAGGTGCAGAACAAAGAGTATTTGCCAGGGAGGTGGGGATATAACTGTACCACAGTGCACAAAAACCACGCCTAGCCCTCCTGTTAACAAGAGGCCAGTATCACCTGCTGGGAGGAGTTCAGAAATGCTAGTGCATTGAGTTGACAAAACGATGTTGCTTTTCTGTTTTTTAAAAAACATTCTCACAATTTCTGAAATGCTGCCCTGAACATAAGAACAAATACCAACCGGGCCTTGCAAGCAAAGAAGTCATCTGACGCACACTTGTGTGGCAGAGGAGCCCTATTTTATGCAAGATTTATCTGGGCAAACTGGAAGGTCAGGAGGTCCTCTGTATGTTTGGAATGGTGGGCACCAGAAACAAGCTCTGTGCCACCCAGTTCTCTTGCCCTCCTGCACCTTTTAAGGAATGACATTCAGATCTTAATGTGACCTGTGTGGAGACCTCTGCTCCATGTGGACATATACACAGATTTGGGGCTGTCTGTAGGCCCTTTCTTGGCTCCTCAGTATGCTACCCAGGATTATAGCCAAACCAGTTCTGAGTATGTAACTAGGAGTCTGTCATTTGCTCATCTTCACTGTTGTGCTGAAACTAGATCAGGATGGGAGATACAGTGGTACCTCAGGTTACAAACTTAATTCGTTCCGGAAGTCTGTTCTTAACCTGAAACCGTTCTTAACCTGAGGTACCACTTTAGCTAATGGGGCCTCCCGCTGCCACCGCACGATTTCTGTTCTCATCCTGAGGTAAAGTTCTTAACCCGAGGTGCCACTTCCAGGTTAGCAGAGTCTGTAAGCCGAAGTGTTTGTAAGCTGAGGTGTTTGTAACCCAAGGTAAAGGTAAAGGGACCCCTGACCATTAGGTCCAGTCGTGGCCGACTCTGGGGTTGCGGTGCGCATCTCGCTTTATTGGCTGAGGGAGCCAGTGTACAGCTTCCGGGTCATGCTTCTGGCAAACCAGAGCAGCGCACGGAAACGCCGTTTACCTTCCCACCGGAGTGGTACCTATTTATCTACTTGCACTTTGACGTGCTTTCGAACTGCTAGATTGGCAGGAGCAGGGACTGAGCAATGCGAGCTCACCCCGCTGCGGGGATTCGAACCGCCCATCTTCTGATCAGCAAGTCCTAGGCTCTGTGGTTTAACCTACAGAGCCACCCGCGTCCCCAACCCAAGGTACCACTGTATATTAATTGGGTTTCCACAGTGTGCCATAATTTCTAACTCTGTTATAACACACTGTGTGTTCAAGGCCCAGTTGGGGGCAGCTTGAGTTAGCCCTTAGTGGTAGAGTAGAAGTGGGTTTTATAAAGTTTGGCTGCTGCTGCTGTCATCACACCTTTCCTGTAACGTGTTGATTGTGTGGTCCAACCAAAGTAAAGCAATTTCGAAGTTGCATTTAGTTCTGTGAGGGAATCCGTAGCATGTAGCATCCTTTTAATTCTTCTGTTACTATTAGTCGAACGTAAATACTTCAGCTGAATCTGGATTTTACAGATAATTTTTCACGGGTATATGTACGTATATGTTTATGGTCACTACTTAAGATTTTTGGGTATCCTAATGAAAATCTGGCAAGGGCTTTGAAAATAATTTTGTCACTTTGTTGTTGTTTTACAGTATATTCCTGAAAGAGCTAGAAAAATATGAGCAGCTTCCTGAAGATGTTGGTCACTGTTTTGTCACTTGGGTAAGAGAGCTGGTTTTTTCTATAGCAAATAATCAGGTGTGTGTGTGTGTGTGTGTGTGAGAGAGAGAGAGAGAGAGAGAGAGAGAGAGAGAGAGAGAGAGAGGTGTTGTTAAAAAAAACAACAGCCCTCTGTACATGTGACACCACTGTCCTGAAAAAGAAATTAAGTCAGATTCAGAGACATGTTATGAGAAGCTGAAGACTAATGGGGTCCATCAGCTCTATAAAGAGCCAACTTAATTTTTTTCTGCCATTTTTTTCTATTGATTTTTCAAATTACTACAAATAATTGCCAAATTGATACAATCTAAAGAGCCAACTCTAAATGGTGTTGGGGCATAGAAAATGGTTTGCAGAATGCGAATAAGAATTCTGTGTTTCAGTTTTAAAGAATACAAAGAGGCACAAAACAGGATCAAAATGCAACAATGTTAAAATTAAATTAAGGCAACTCATGGTGGATCCTTTGGATTTATTGATGCAGAATAGATTCATGGTTACAATCTTTAACTGCTGGACGAACACACGTTTGTTAATAACATCTGAATGGATGAGTGTCAGAGGGCCTGATTCAGTTTTAACTTTATATTCTGACTTTTCTTTCCTCTTTAATTGCTCTTGCAAGTTTCCTTATCCAGCTGAGTAGGATAAGAAAATGATCCTTTGCAAGCTAAAGTTTGAATCAGATGTAACGTTTGGAAGAAAACGCTCAAAATTTGTTTGTGTTTTTGCAGGCAGATAAGTTCCAGATGTATGTGACTTACTGCAAGAACAAACCAGACTCTACCCAGTTGATACTGGAACACGCAGGTTCTTATTTTGATGTAAGTACCAGGACCCTTGTTATTGAATTAAATTTCTCACCCTTTTGAAAGTACAGTAGTACCTTGGTTTATGAACTTAATCCGTTCCAGAAGTCCATTCTTAAACCAAAGCTTTCTTAAACCAAGGTGTGCTTTCCCACAGCAGCGGGGGACTCAATTTGCAAATAGAACACACTCAACAGGAAGCGAAACATGTTCTGCTTCCAAGGCAAAGTTCACAAACCAAAACACCTACTTCCGGGTTTGCAGCGTTCTTATTCCAAGTTGTTCATAGACTAAGCTGTTCGTAAACCAAGGTACCACTGTATGTTTATGAATGAGACACCTCTGTGTCCCCGTGTGTGTGTGTGTGTGTGTGTGTGTGTGTGGTTTTTAGACAGTAGACGTTCATAATGAGTTGAGCAATATCCTATTAGTTGTTGTTCATTTTTTAAAGTTACCAGCATGCAGACTTTGTGATGCCTCGCTGAAAGGGGTGCTGCTATTATACTGTAAAGTTATTTAGCACCCAGCAGCCACAGAACCTCTCTGAGTGGAATTATAAACTGCCCTAGTTGTGTACATACACACACACACACACACACACACACACATATCAATATGCTGTTATTTCAACAGCTGGAGCAGAAATTGCTTTTAAAATAGGGTGCTTTGTTCCTCTTTGAAACCATCAACTGTATTGTGCTTGTAGGATTTGCAGAAATAGGACAAGGCGCAGTATATCTCTGCCAGGCATAAGTGAAAGAAGAAATCTGCTTCTGGAAGCACGAACGGCTCAGGAATAAATATAGGGGCTTAAAACATTATATTCTGAGTATTATAACTTAGTCTAGCTGGTATAGAGTGAACAGATCACTATATTAAAAACCCCTACCAATGTGTTGTATAAAGAGTAGTGAAGAATAAACACACATTTTAAAAAGGCATAGAATGTTAATCAGATCAACCAAGGTAAAGTAAAGGTAAAGGGACCCCTGACCATTAGGTCCAGTCGTGACCGACTCTGGGGTTGCAGCGCTCATCTTGCTTTATTGGCCGAGGGAGCCAGCATACAGTCATGTGGCCAGCATGACTAAGCCGCTTCTGGCGAACCAGAGCAGCGCACGGAAACGCCATTTACCTTCCTGCCGGAGTGTTACCTATTTATCTACTTGCACTTGGACGTGCTTTCAAACTGCTAGGTTGGCAGGAGCAGGGAGGAACAGGAGCTCACCCTTTGCGGGGATTTGAACCGCCGACCTTCTGATCGGCAAGTCCTAGGCTCTGTGGTTTAACCCACAGCGCCACTCGCATCCCTAGATCAACCAAAGACCTGGTTAAAAAGGAACGTTTTTGCCTGGCCCTGAAAGGTGTATAATGAAGGCGCCAGGCGAACTTCCCAGGGTAGAGCATTCCACAGATGGGGAGCCACTGCAGAGAAGGCCCATTCTCATGTTGCCACCCTCCGGACCTCTTGTGGAGGAGGCACATGAAAAAGGGCCTCAGAAGATGATCTCAGGGTCTAGGTAGGTTCATATGGAAGCAAACTTGGGTGGTCAAGTGCCTATTACTTTGGACGTGAAATGGCTCCACCCACATATAAGGTAACAGTAGCTCCTTAAGTTTGCAGAAATGTGTTCATTTTTAAATTAAAAGCAAAGGAGCAGGTGGGATGGACCATAGAAGCCCAGTGAAGGTCTCCAGGAAGTATGCAATGGCACCAAGAAGGGAAGTTCTTGAATTGTTTTGTTTCAGCCCCTAACAGTTTAATACCATCTTACAGGCTTCCCACATGCCTATGGTGGCCACTGTGAGAACAGGATGCTAGACTAAATGGACTTTAGACTTCACACGGGCGCTTCTCTAAATGCAACCCACCACATTCATGCATTATTCTATTTGTTTTTGAAACTCGTAGCTCCCTCTGCTGGCTTTCAGGGTCTTCTAAAAGAAAAGAAATATATCCTCTCTGGTACAATAAGCAGTCCTTAAAACGGCAGATCCACATGAGGTGGACGTGTGAAAAGATTAAGATTTGGGGGGGGGGGAATATACGATGAATTTAAAAAGATGATGGGGATAACTTTTACTAAAAAACCGGAGGCATTTCTATTAAGTATTTTACTACTCTCATATATTTTTCTTTCCAACAGGAGATACAGCAGCGGCATGGGCTAGCCAATTCAATCTCCTCATACCTTATTAAACCTGTCCAGCGGATAACAAAATACCAGCTTCTTCTAAAGGTAAGCACCATTTTCTTATTGGCAAAGCCACCAGATGTGTGGGTGGGTACCTTTTACACTCAAAAAGATGCTGCTTCAAACGTCTTATGTATTTGAGTGTGGATTTTGAGGTACAAAATAGGCTTATTGTGTCAGTTATGGACAATAAATCCTTTACTCTTTAAAAAAAGGTGATAAATTGTCATAGGGTTCTTTCAGAAATCACATTTCTAAAGTGCACCTTCAGTCTACACTTCATGCAGGCAACACGATTGCTACAACATGCACAGCAGTGCAGTTCTACATCTTGTACATGAATCCAGGACACCTGTCTAAACAGTGTACGCATGTATGTCTTCTATAGGTTATGTACTGCAAGAGCGCACACTTAATTTGGCAACTATGTTTACCACTTCACGTTTTGCAAATGTTTGATGGGATGTACAGTGGTACCTCGGGTTAAGTACTTAATTCGTTCCAGAGGTCCGTTCTTAACCTGAAACTGTTCTTAACCTGAAGCACCACTTTAGCTAATGTTCTGTAACCTGAAGCGTATGTAACCTGAGGTACCACTGTACCAGGAAAAATAGAGCGGTGACGTTTGCCATGTGGAGCAAGTGTTCTGTGCTAAGTGGATTTTCAGGACCACCTTTTGATTTAGGTTTTTAATGGCATTCAGTTAAATGTTTTTAAATAATATATAACTTTTTTTAAAGCATAAGTGTTTGGGGATCAGGAAGATTAAAAGTCTTTAATTAATAAACGAGGAGCTTCAATCCCATGCAGTTGTGCTTTGGTTGCATTCTGACCCAAAGGGCCCCACTTGAAGCAATTTACAGCAAACCGTAAAATACAAATTTAAAACAACAGTAAACAGCATAAAATGTTCAGCAGCACAAAAACAAAACCATCAGTGGGCAGAAAGCCAGACAAGGATCTGATCAGAGCGAACAGACCATTGAAGCCCCGTGTGAACTTCCTGAAAGATGCTTGATGAGCTTCTGGGGGGAGGAATTCCCAGAAAGCCCCACCCCCTATGCCGCCCTAGCAGATCCTGTCCCAAAGAGCTTAGTAGGCAGGGAGAATCAGATAGGAGCAGGCGGTGCTTTAAATACCGCAGCCCAAAACCATTTAGGACTTTGAAATCCAACATTTTTGAATTTGTCTCAGAAACAAGCCAGGAACCAAGGCAGATCAGATAATGTCAGAGTGATGTGCCTTTGGCACCTAGTGTCCTCACCAGCTTCAGTCTCTTCAGAGGCAGCCCCATGTGCAGAGCATTGCTGTAGTCCAGCCTAGATGTGGCAGCGAGTGCAGGCATCTGATCTCCATTTGGGGCACAGTCTGTCACCCCCTTTTAACATCTGCCAATCAGCATGGTTACATTGACCCCCAAGGCTGCTCCCACACTGGCCAGTGTGAACACTTTCCTAGCCATGCAGCTCCTCTTATTACAGTCGTACCTTGGAAGTTGAACGGAGTCCGTTCCAGAAGTCCCATTCGCCTTCCAAAATATTCGGAAACCAAAGCGTGGCTTCTGATTGGCTGCAGGTAGCTCCTGCAGCCAGTCGGAAGCTGTGGAAGCCCTGGCGGACATTCAGCTTTCAAAAACAGTTCCAGGTTTGCGGCATTCAGGAGTCAAAATGTTCGAGAACTAAGCTGTTTGAAAACCAAGGTACGGCTGTATAGTGTTTTGGGCATATAGGGCAAAGGACC
Source organism: Podarcis siculus (assembly GCA_034642415.1). Lineage (NCBI taxonomy): Eukaryota > Metazoa > Chordata > Lepidosauria > Squamata > Lacertidae > Podarcis > Podarcis siculus. Next base: position 401,946 of record JAXCMG010000163.1, read on the forward strand.
CATATTGTCAGACACAAGGATAAACAAGCTGCTAAATGAACTTCACACGTTGTTGTTGTTTTAAAAAATTGTATAGTGCCTTATATCCATAGTCTTGGGGCAGTTCACAATATTAAAAAAGCACAAAATACGAAATAAAAATAAAACATAATTAAAACAATAGAACAGTACTGATGTATACACACTTATAAACAACATAGGTAAAGGTAAAGGGACCCCTGACCATTAGGTCCAGTCGTGACTGACTCTGGGGTTGCCGTGCTCATCTCGCTTTACTGGCCGAGGGAGCCGGTGTACAGCTTCCGGGTCATGTGGCCAGCATGACTAAACCGCTTCTGGCGAACCAGAGCTTCTGGCGAACCAGAACGCCGTTTACCTTCCTGCTGGAGCAGTACCTATTTATCTACTTGCACTTTGACGTGCTTTCGAACTGCTAGTTTAGCAGGAGCAGGGACCGAGCAACGGGAGCTCATCCCGTTGCGGGGATTCGAACCACTGACCTTCTGATTGGCAAGTCCTAGGCTCTGTGGTTTAACCCACAGCGCCACCTGCGTCCCTTATAAACAACATACCCCCCAATAAAAGCCCCTAAACAATACTCCAGCCCACAGATGGAAAAATCTAAATTAACATATAACATTTAACAACAATTTAAAACAACCCAACCCTCCAAATAAAACAGCACCAGCACAAGTTAAACCCTCATCCCTGTTAAAACAGCAATTTTAACACAAGGGGGTGGCCCCACACCCTTGTTCCACCCTCGAAGTGCTGCCACCACAGGGACGACGCTCTTTGGTGTCTCCCCTTTGGCGGCGACGGCCCCACCGGGAAGTCTTTACTTGGCAAGCAGCCACAGAAAAGTCAGTTACAGTGGTACCTCGCAAGACGAATGCCTCGCAAGACGAAAAACTCGCAAGACGAAAGAGTTTTCTGTTTTTTGAGTCGTTCCGCAAGACGAATTTCCCTATGGGCTTGCTTTGCAAGACAAACGTCTTGCGAGTTCTTGCGAGTTTGTTTCCTTTTTCTTAAAGCTGCTAAGCCATTAATAGCCGCTAAGCCGTTAATAGCCGCTAAGCCATTAATAGCCGCTAAGCCGTTAATAGCCGTGCTTCGCAAGACGAAAATCCGCAAGACGAAGAAACTTGCGAGGCACCACTGTACTGTATCAGTCAATTCATGCAAGGAGCGTCTTGCTTGGCAAGTTAGTTTGTGAAGTCATCGGGAGGAAAAGTAAAGGAAGAACTAGGGTTCATCCCAACTGGCCTGAGCGTACGAAATCGAAAGAAAAATGCCCTTGTTTGGCTCCTCTTGCCGCCTGGAGAAATCAGTGTGCCTAATAAAATCTAGAATATGTAATGGGAGACAACTAAAGGGGAACGTGCTTAGCGTATGCGTTACTGCTCTTGCTTATTCACAGGCACTTCACTTTATTCATAAATTAAGTCTTCTTGTTTGCTTACAGTCTTGCCCCCACCTCTCTTTCATTGTTTTAATTAAACATGTTGCTTATCTTCCCTTGCATCCCTCCTTCCTCTGTGTAGTCAGCAGCAGAGAGGGATCCCGTCTTTCCAATATGCTTCAGAGAGCAAGGTTACTGCGCACCTGCTCAGCAGAGTGTCCAGGGACCCAAAATCCATTAAAAGCAATTAAAGGAGGCTTGGCAGATGGTAGAAGTTGTGTATGAATAACTAGGCAAGAGACTTGAGAGCCTGCCCACGAATGAAATTGTCTACCAAATGAAATTTGTGACATCCAAGCAACTTTTCTGTATTGTATTAGATGCACTTAATCCATCTCCTTTGGATCCTTTTTAAGTGTCCCAGTTTGGGGGGGGGGACCCCAAAGTAATTTAGTTTTTTTTCTGGAATACATTAATAGCCCTTTGAGAAACCTCAGGCATTCTTTATACTGAAAGGCTAAGGTACTGTCTGCTGAAGTTTTTACACTAGCCTCTTAGATAAAAGCAGTGGGGCTTGTTTATAATTAAATGATGGGGCAGAATTCTAAATGTGGGGAGAAATTCAGACCCGTGGAATAGTTGAATAATTTTAAGATTTAAGGCTTAATATCCGTGATTTTTTATTTTGGGGGGGAGAGTGCTTTTTAGATGGCAATTGGGTATCGCTTTGCTTGCTTAAAAACATGGTAAGATAACCCTGCTGGGCTTTCTGTCCCCTGCTTCTTCCATTGAGTGAGTGGGGTCCTGAACTTCTGCCCCAGAGTCCTGCTCCAACAGCACCACTGCTTCACACATTGATTTCCTGACATCCAATGCTCCTCTCCATCTGGTCCAATTAGGGTCAAGCTCAAATCCCTTTGGATCCCCCAATTTCTGACCACAGAGCCAGCCTTACCTGCCATTGCTTTTTTCCTAACTTTTTGAGACACTTGGGGTGTTGGCAAATCATGCTGATACCCAGGCCCTGAGTTCTGGGGGTTCTGGGAATGTGGTTATACGCTCATAAATAGCATTCATGCAAAGCCCTGCCAGTAGCGTAACATTGCCCCATCCTGCTGTTCTCCATTTCCCCAGTAATTTGGGGGACAGCGGAGATCCCATTGGGCTCTGCAGTAGGGACCTGATATGCTCCAGGTCTTCTTTGGAGAGTAGGTGAGTTTTCAGTTGTCTTGACATTCAGAAAAGCCATCTGCGCTTCCTGAATTATTTCCAAAGGGTACTGGGGGCAAGGTTTGTACATAAAGCCACTGACTTTTATGCCACAGTTTTGTTTCTGAAGTTTCCCCTTTTGTGACAGTTCTCAGGTGCTAACAAGCTTTACTGTTGGTTTTTGTGAAAGGAATACAGTGGTACCTCGGGTTAAGTACTTAATTCGTTCCGAGGGTCCGTTCTTAACCTGAAACTGTTCTTAACCTGAAGCACCACTTTAGCTAATGGGGCCTCCCGCTGCCACCACGCCGCCAGAGCACAATTTCTGTTCTCATCCTGAAGCAAAGTTCTTAACCTGAAGCACTATTTCTGGGTTAGTGGAGTCTGTAACCTGAAGTGTATATAACCTGAAGCGTATGTAACCCGAGGTACCACTGTAGCGGGAGAGCAGAGTTTCCAATACTTAAGACTGTTTCTTAGCCTCCTCTGAAACCCTGGACATTGTGACCTATGGAGATGAGCCATAGCTGAGCAAAAGTGCATGCTTTGCACTGATAAGATCCCACATTTGAACACTCATATTTCCAGTTAAAAGCTCTTGGATTACTTCCACTGGGAAGGATCTCTGCCTTGAGGTTCTGTACAGTCACTACCAATCAGAGTAGACTGACTGACAGCATCACAATTGGGGATTGTGATTCCATCTGACATCAGACAATCTCCATCCCCTGAAGGTTTCAAATGGGCCTTGAAGATTTTAGTACAGCCTTTAGCAGCTTATTTTATCTTGAGTTTCAGAGCCAGTATTTTCACCTGTTTTTGCTAATTTTATTTTATGCTACATCAGTGTTCGTCCTCTTGTCGTATAATAATGTTCTGAAATCTGTTTTGAGATTCACATGGTGGAGTTTTTTGTATTATTTATTGAGGCTTGAATTGCATTCTACTGTATGTTTGATCTGCAGCTTGTAAACCACTTTGGGAATAATTTTTCTTGAAAAGCAGTATATAGATTTGTAAAAACAGAGATTCAAACATGATAAGCACTGTAATAAATGATGCTGTTATCTTTGCAGGAGCTGCTCACCTGCTGTGAGGAAGGTAAAGGAGAAATTAAAGATGGCTTAGAAGTGATGCTAAGTGTGCCAAAGCGAGCAAACGATGCCATGCATCTCAGCATGCTGGAAGGTAGGGTCCAGGGCATTCACTTTGCTCTGTGAAAACTTATTTCTAAGAACTCAACAGCAGCTCTGGGTAAACACCTATTTACATGACCGCCTGTGGCAAGCAAAAATCACCTCCAGGTGACCAGGGGAAGGTTTTGTAACCTGGAAAACAGCTTTAGAAATTGTGATTGCCATTGCTCCAACCACACTGAAATAGTCTGCTGGACCATGAGGTTCCACTTCCACAGTCTGTGTTCAGGTTGTTCATACATTGGTAATAGGGAAGGCCTTTTTATTGTACAACTCCTTTCTTACCAGTAGAGGGATATGCAACCAGATAATAACAGATCAGGCCCATGGTGAAATCACTAAGCAGCCAGTTTGTGGCACACAGTCCATTTATATTCAAACAGCATCTTGGTTGTGGTAGAATCACCACCAAATTACTACTTTGAAGTGAATTTTGAGGGTTCTGCGGAGGAGAAATTTATGTAGGCATTTCATTGGTCAATTAAAATATTTGTTATAAGTATAAAAAAAATGTGTGTGATTGCTGCTTTTTTCATCTTTTACAGTGACAACCAGTAGAAGGGTTCTGTCTTTAATAATGTACCTGGTCAATGCTTTCTAGAATATTCCATCATAAATCTTTATCTTGACCTTCCCATAACTTGAGTTCCTGCTTAAAAGATGTCACATGTTCAGTTTTTTAAAAAACCTGGTGGCATCTGATTGAAAAACCAACTTTCGCAGTTACATTTTATGTGAATTATGCCTGTGTGCATACTTAGTTTTTTGAAAGTTTTTTTTAGTTCAAAAATGAACTTTTTGGGAAACCTTTTCCTCAATAAACAATCCCTTACCTAAGTAAACCTTTTATTCTTGCTTTCATGGCCTGTCACTTTGCACAGTTTCTAAACCCTGAGTAATTCATATCAGTAGTAGTTTGTGAGGCCTTTACTACCACATATGTAAGCAGAAATGTTGCAGTGACCATGAAATCTAACATTAGTAGTTGCCTTGTCAGGAAGCATGTGGGCAGGCTTTATGGAATATTCCAATATTTCTTTTACACAGGTCAGCCTTTTAAACAAGCTCTGTTGAACATTTGCATAGTTGACATGTTGACATCTCAAGTGAAAGCATTTCCTTTTAGGAGCTGATTTCTACGGCTCCAAATCCATCTGTTGATACTTGTGTCCTTTGATGGATTATATATTAGACTTTATTAAAGTGAACAGTTCCTTACTACCATATACATACATTTTCAGTTTGGCGAGCCAGGGATGGAAGTGATGGAAATTGTGTTTCAAGCCAGTTCTGTCTTTGGTTGATGCTCTTTGGAAAGTAGAAAAAGCTTCATCCACGTTAAACCATTGGCTTGTGTCTTTACTGCGGACTGAATACCTTTTACATGGAGCTAATAAATGAAAGCATCTCCCACTTAATAATAGGGAATGAACTTTTAAGTAATCATGATTTATTCCCCTTATTTTCACAGCTCCTTTATGGGTTTGTAAATTCAAGGTAGCAGCTATGTTCCAAATGGCTATTTGGGAGACACTAGTTTTAAGAACTGCTACATGAAGCCTGCCAACCTAACAGTTCGAAAGCACGTCAAAGTGCAAGTAGATAAATAGGTACCACTCCAGCGGGAAGGTAAACGGCGTTTCCGTACGCTGCTCTGGTTCGCCAGAAGCGGCTTAGTTATGTTGGCCACATGACCTGGAAGCTGTACACCGGCTCCCTTGGCCAATAAGGTGAGATGGGTGCCGCAACCCCAGAGTCGGCCACGACTGGACCTAATGGTCAGGGGTCCCTTTACCTTTACCTTTACATGAAGCCATATTAGCTTTTCTAAAGAGGCATTGTATTTATGCATGCCGTCCATCTCTAGCAGGTTGAAATGAAGCACAATTTTGGAAGTTCTGGAACCATTTTTGGTTGAGAATCAGTTGAGTCAAAACTGTTATTAGAAATTTCCATTGCAAAGTAGCTTGTAATCACGTTTTTTTTGGGGGGGGGGGGAGAGACAACTTCATTGAAGTTTTGCAAGATGGAAATATTGTTTAGTTCGAACTTAAATGCTAAATAATACATTAAAATATGTTGGTAGCTTTATTGAGTACTTACGAGACTGTAAGAAAGTATTAAGGCAGGGGACTTCCAATTTCGCTTTTGCAGGAAAACCCTTGCAAGGACATGTTGATTATGTAGATTAGTTATCTTAGAGGTACATAGCTTGTCCATCATTAATAACCTTGTCATGGGGGGTGCATTAAAGGCTTCTGAGGAAGTCCAATGGTTTCCCAGAACTAGTTCAAAAACTGCTAAGGTAAGAGAGTGTAGGAAGCTTTGTCACTAAAACAGAGCTTTTTGGCTCCCCACCAGCCTCCGTTTCTCTTTGCTTCTTTCAACTGTTCCAACTTTCTTCCTAGGTTTTGATGAGAACATTGAATCTCAGGGGGAGCTCATCCTTCAGGAATCCTTCCAAGTGTGGGACCCCAAAACTCTCATTCGTAAAGGTCGCGAGAGGCACCTTTTCCTCTTTGAGATGTCGCTGGTCTTCAGTAAAGAAGTGAAGGACTCCAGCGGGAGAAGCAAATATATCTATAAGAGCAAATTGTTTGTAAGTTTGAAGCGAAAACCCAGCCAATTCTTAGTTATTAACGACAAGCAGATGGGCTCGGATGTTGCAACCATGCAGAGCTTTTCGGTATAGTGTGTCACTACTCTTCCAGGCTTTCCTTCAAGGCTGGAGAAAGGAAAAGAGCCATTTGAAGGTTAACTGTTTGCTGTAATAGGGCCATACTATTTGGCAGCTGTAGAGAAAATGACAAATCTTGCAAAGCCAAGGCGAAAGATAGCCGAAGGAGCGCAGATCCATTTCAGAGGCCTCATTCTCTGCACATCACTGACACGGACTGGCTGGCCCAGTTGCTAGCCAAACACTTGGTTGTGGCCGCTCAAAGCCTGGCCAATTAACTTCAATCTTCATTACTCCCGTTTTGAAGCTCAGACACATGGTGCTCTCCAGATACCATTTTGCCTCTAAAGAATCAACAGCTTTTTAAGGAAACCTTTAAGCCTTTTAAGGGTGGAGGGATGGATGTGAGAAGAACTCGGGCAAAAGGTGTAGGTAATGGAAGTTAGTTATTTGCAGCCTCCTCTAATGGACTGATGTGGAAAGAGAGTGGCTTCTGGTTTTCTCTTTCTCTTTTTTCTTTTTTTGCAGATCAGGTGAGAAAATTGGGTATTTTAGGGTCTTTCTTTCTCTTACGCGCTGATGAGGACTCCTACTTTTTTAGGGGGTTCCATACGGTTTTACAACTTTGTGACAAGCTATAACTGAGCGGGTGGACTTTGTCATATCGTTTTAAATGTCCAAGGGTGGAGAGGTAGTGGCTCTAGTCCTCATCTAATAAAGCGAAAAGCTTTCCAAGTTCCCAAATCCAAATAACAATTCTTTGTGGAAATCATCAATTTTTGCAGATCCAAAGCAGGCGTCTATTAAGAGCTGCAGTTCTTCCTTGTGCATTTCTGACAATTCCAATGACAATGACTGCTGGCTTTCATGGAAAGTCTTTCTCCAGTGGCCATTCCAATGCACAGATTCCCCCATGTGGAAAGACCCTTTAAATGTGTCTGCTTAGAAATGGGTCCTGTATTGTGATTCTTAATTGAGAAGATTGTGGGTGTCGTTCCACATAATTAAAACACCTCAAATTTATTAATAGTTGGATGATTTGAGTAGTACACAGGTATTTTCAGAGAGGGTCCCATGGAAAACATATGGTGGTTTATGCCTTTTCATTGCAAAAGGAACTAATATTAGTGTCGGAAGCCAGAATGAGGGAGCTAAAATACACTGAAACAGTCACATATGCACCTCCTAGCATGGTTCTACAACTGTGACCTAGAAATAGACCCAACATTAGACAGAAGAATAACTTCAGGGCACAGACTGCCAGTCACACCAATTTGCGTGAAAGCTTTTGACTGATACAACCAAACATGATAGCTTTTGTCCTAAACCAGGATTTGACCTAGAGCTTTCAAAGGAAGAGACTCACGAATTTATTCCACTGAACCATGTAAAGCGAGAATGATCTACAACCGATTGTCAACCGTAGCATGTCAAGGAACAAAATCCAGACATGTCATCTTTTGGCTTTTGAAATTATTCCAGTGTTCTGCTTTTTGTCCAGAATTATTGATAGAGCCTCTCTTTGTCCTATGTAGAGTTAAGATCCTGAACTACTTTATTCTGCAGTATCCTGTTTGACAACTGAAACAGAATGCAGAAAAGAAGTAGAGAAATAAACATTCCTAGAAGGGGGCTACAGAAATCTTCTGAAATTGCCAGCATAATAATGGGTCCTTCAGAGTACTGATTGACACCCACTCTCACGAGAGAGAGAAAATACACTCTAACAATTTTATAGCTAACTATAACTGTAATCCAAATGCACAAGTACTCATAAATAAGTCCTATTCAGTTCACTGGGGTAAGTGTGTATATGATTGCAGTCTAAACCGAAGCATTTTTGGATAATCTTTGTCCCAGTAATGACAAAGTAGATGAGAAAGGAAGGTAATTATTGAAGCTTACTATAATACTCAACCTATCATAAAACACCCTATAAATCAGTAACTGACATCACTTGCTCATTCTTTCATCTCAAAGTAGCAGGATTCTGAGATTAGCAATTGGAAATTAATTACTGTCGATCAATACCTGTGTCATATTTAATGAGCTGTAACTTTCCCAAAATCAGCAACCTCTGTCCATTCAGAGCATTCAAAAATACAGTAGAATTTTAGCAATAGCTTGGTCAGATCGCAAAATACTTTTTATTTAAGATTATGACAGAGCAGACATTAGAAATCACTAAAGAAGTACCGTATTTTTTGCTCTATAAGACTCACTTTTTCCCTCCTAAAAAGTAAGGGGAAATGTGTGTGCGTCTTATGGAGCGAATGAAGGCTGCGCAGCTATCCCAGAAGCCAGAACAGCAAGAGGGATCGCTGCTTTCACTGTGCAGTGATCCCTCTTGCTGTTCTGGCTTCTGGGATTCAGAATATTTTTTTTCTTTTTTTCCTCCTCCAAAAACTAGGTGCGTCTTATGGTCTGGTGCGTCTTATATAGCGAAAGATACGGTATTTAGTGTTCTTGACTAAGGCGGGGAAAGGACAGACTGAAGGTTGGCCATGGAATATGGATAAAATACAGGGCTGTTTTCAACAGGAAACCATTCAGGGAACAATGGAAGCAAATGTTGTTTGTCTGAAAGGGCATTGACCAGAAGTATGCCTATGCCTATTCTAATAATCTGAATTATATTCCTCTAATCTCTTCTGATTTTCAGACCTCAGAGCTGGGTGTCACAGAGCACGTGGAAGGTGACCCTTGCAAATTTGCACTCTGGGTTGGTAGGACTCCTACGTCAGACAACAAAATTGTACTAAAGGTAACTGTGGGTGTACGGATACTCTTTTAAGTGTATGAAATTATTTTTGAATAACTGTCCCCCCCTTCCTTCATCCGGCCTGCAGAGCACATTACCAACAGTTCTGAGCCTTACACATGAATTTCGGGTTCAGAAAGATGGCTTCGAGAGGAAAAGAGCAAGCAGTTGAAATGTCCTGCTGAATTATGGTTTAACTGTCATTGAAATTCTACTCAATATTGATCCATAGCAGATTCCAATGTATAGTTGTAAAAACTTCAGCACGTTGCAGGATTCCCCAAAAATAGACCAGAGGCAATTAATATTTCATCCAGCAGAACTTTACTGCTACTGAAGGCAGATGAACATAATGGTCACAAGTCCAATACATTCAGGATTGGCACTGTCCATAAGAAATCAAGTCGTGGCAGACTTAACTTAAGCTTACAATAACTTACAATAAGTCTAAACCTTAACACTAAGCATACTATGTACAGACCCAACACGCCAGAAGGAAAAGACACAGAAAGATAAAGAGAAACCCAGGCTCCTTCTGGCCTTACTTTTTATAGTCAGCATGACTTTGACAGAAGAGATAAGATAACCAGTTTAAGCCAGCTGTACTCTGCTTCTCTGAAGGAATAACCCAAACATCATGAACCTTCTGCTTGTTTCACACAGAGAAGCTTCCAGAACACTCTTGAATTAAGTAGAATAAGAAAGATCTCTACACATCAGATCAATACTTTCTGCACTAAGAAATGCAAACTGACATTAATGCCGTGTGCAAACCAGGCAACTGTATGAAGTATAATATGAATGTCTCTTTTTCACAACTACTGTAAGATAATTAAGAAATACCATTTTGCAAATCTAAACCATGAATATGCTACTGTAAATGACACAACCAGGTTTGCTTCATCCCTCCTTCATACATGGAGTTGACTAGTGAAGGTAACATTAAAAAAAATTTAAATATATGCCCTATTTTTGTATACCAAAACAAGTTGCTTATTTTGTCTTAAAGGCCTCCAGTATTGAAAACAAGCAAGACTGGATCAAGCACATCAGAGAAGTAATACAGGAAAGAACGATTCATCTCAAGGGAGCTTTAAAAGAGCCAATTCATATCCCCAAAACTGCACCAACAACAAAACAGAAAGGAAGAAGGTTAGTAACTGCAGAGAATGTCAAGGTATACACTTTCAGCCTGTCATTCATGAGATTTGTCTCAAATGTAGGTAAGGCTGAGCTCTTCGGGAAACATGGTTTTTTTATGTTGCTAGTTAGATCTCAGTACTGAACTGTAAGTTCTTCAAATAATTACACAGCACAGAAACTTGAGCACATGCATTATTTTGTTGCATGTTATTCAGACCCTTATTTTAAAAGTGCTGTGCTTGGCTTTTGAAGAAGTTGACACATGTCAGATGTACTAAACAAACAAGCAAGCAAGCTGCTGACACTGTACTGAAAGGTATTGTATAGCAAATTGCAGTCACTAAATGTCTGGCTCCGTAGTTTCAGAATGCATTAGGTTTAACACATTAGCTCCCTTTATTTTGGAAAGTATTTGGGGAGGGGTTTGAGTGGGATGTGGCTTGGAGAATGTGCATAAATTGTCAACCTAAACAGGGAATTTTGTGCATTCCTCAGCTCATAATCTCCTGATATATAGTAGTCAGTCTGTGCTAAAAGTGATGGACAAAGGAATTTATTCATTTCATACATGCCAAGATCAGTATACTCTCCAGTGAGCATTGTAAAAACAAAACACCTCCTCCCTTAGGCTCACTATTTGTATGGATTTTCTGTACCTTCATGTGAACTTGCAGTTGATAGTGTTTGTGTACATTCTTTATCCAGTTTGCATTATCCATACATTATATATTAACCACAATCGATTTTAAAGCTAAGTGATGTAACTAAAAGTACAACGGCATGTCTGATTTCCTTCTCTTGGGTTTTGTGTAGCATATTATTGGCCTCCTATTTGAATGTCATGGGACACGGGTGGCTCTGTGGGTTAAACCACAGAGCCTAGGACTTGCCAATCAGAAGGTTGGTGGTTCGAATCCCCGTGGTTCGAATCCCCATGACGGGGTGAGCTCCCGTTGCTCGGTCCCTGCTCCTAGCAGTTCGAAAGCACGTCAAAGTGCAAGTAGATCAATAGGGACCGCTCCAGCGGGAAGGTAAACGGCGTTTCCGTGCGCAGCTCTGGTTCGCCAGAAGCGGCTTAGTCATGCTGGCCACATGACCCGGAAGCTGTACGCCGGCTCCCTCGGCCAGTAAAGCGAGATGAGCGGTGCAACCCCAGAGTCCGTCATGACTGGACCTAATGGTCAGGGGTCCCTTTACCTTTTACTATTTGAATGTCTGCTTTTGTACGTGGAGATGAATGTTAACATCACCCTACACAGAAAATGTTTTTCCAGCTAATGACTCTTAACTTCTTATGTTTTTAGAGATGGAGAAGACTTGGATAGTCAAGGAGATGGAAGCAGTCAGCCAGATACGATTTCAATTGCATCACGAACCTCCCAGAATACACTAGACAGCGATAAGGTAAGACAAAAGTATAATTAGGTTTTTGGTAAAAGTTTGCTTTCCCCACTATAATCATTGGCAAGTGATAGCTGTGACTGCCTTTACATTACCTCTTCATATTTGGGAATCATGCATGGTTTTTTCCAACAGTGGGTCAAATGCCACATGAATTCAGAATTCATAGGCTCGAAATCCGATCTTCATGTACCTAAGAATGGAATTGTATGTTTGCTTTACTTGCTTTTATATCCTGTTCTTCCTCAAAGTAATGTACAGCTGCTTACATATGGTTCCCAGGTGGTGTGCTGTCCAGACATTGCTCATGGCCCCAACCCTTTAGTTTCAACAGTCAAAAACTGTACAATGATCTTCACACCATTCCCTGGGCCAAGATAATGATCTGTGCAAAAGGACTCTAGCTACTCATCTTTTAATAGGTCTCGTGGATGCTTTCAGTGCAGCTATATATAAAGTATAAGTGGAAATTTTTACATTCCCCAGTAAATCAATTCCTAAGTTTCTCTAGTTCATGGTTTCCTTTTGTTCAACTTGGGCCTTAGCCTAGTACAGTCGTACCTTGTTTTGTGGCCGGGATCCGTTCCGGAGCCCCGGATGCTAGACGAAAAGGATGCACGACAAAGCGCCACTCTGCGCATGCGCGCGGAGCTGTTTGCGCTTCTGCGCATGCGTGAGCTGAAAACCCGGAAGTAACCCATTCCAGTACTTCCGGGTTTGCTGGGGATGTTCGGCGAAATGGATGCTTGACGAGGCGGACTCAAAACGAGGTACCGCTGTATGTTAAGTTTTTTGGTTTCTTCACAAAGGCGTTGTTGAGCGCTTCCATCACCAGAAAGCATCTTTTCTTCTTAGAATTTGCATCAGGGGATGGTTGTCGGAAGCAAAACTTATTTTTGTAATATAAGCAAAACTTATATGTAATTGAAAGGTTTGGAGGTGTGGATACAGAGAGCTAGCTTGAAAAGAGAGCTTTGAAGGTGCAGATTTATTTTTTCAGACTGACAGCCAGCCCACTTCAGGGTCTTTGCAGCCTACACATTGCTGGGCAGTCTTACACCTGAGAAGTAACCTTTCTGCCTTCCAGTATTTTGGCTAATAACACACACAAAAATTAAGATTACTGGTGTGAGCATTTTTATTAAAATTGTGCTGTTCGAATTATGTACAGTTTAATGTTAAATTTGATGTATTGGACTACTTCTACACAGACTTCTTCTGTTTGGCTAATTAATGGCACCCTGCAATTGTACCTTTGAGGCTCAACCTTCACCGCAAAATTTATGACTCCAGGCCTAGCCTTTCCGTGTTTGTGTCAATATTTGGACACTGCCAGGATACCTGTGACTCCTGAGAACTATCTTGCCACAGGCAATTCCAGGGCAGCAAATCTGTCACCTGAGTGTCACAATGTAAATTTATTATAAATATCTTTTCTGGCATCACTGTGCCAGTAGCGAAGGTGAGATTTATTTGTTTGCTTATTTGTTTTGGAACAATGCTGTCAGAGAAACTATGTCAGTTCTGTGTAGGAAAAACCTCTTTTTAGTTTTCAGACGATGACAGGACCAGTAGATGATGCCGTGACATGATAAATTTAGACCCTTGGGAATCGCTTCGCTTTTTTCATGGAAAGTTAAGTTTTCCTCCATGTTGGATACAACTTTGACCACAAAGCGCTTCATAAGGAAGATTTTTCAAGAAAGGGCCTTTATGGGAGCACAAGTATTTATTATTTGTGCTGAATTCACATAACCGCTCATTCTGAAATCCTACACCTTTGACTCAATATTACTGTGCAAGCAAGGGGCAAATAAAAGATTCAAGTGACAAGCCCTCCTGGTAAAACAGGGGCTCAACTTTTATCTTAAGCTTGAGCCAGTAAATAGTACATTGTTATTTCTGGTCCACCTGGGTGAGCAAAGTAGAGAGGACTAGAGACTCAGCTACACAGCTACAAATAAAACGCTTAAAATGTGTTGTAAAGTGCAATATACAAATGTGACACTAGGTGGCAACAGTGAGCTATGCAAAATTCAATGTATTTTTCACAACTTTTTTTAAAAAAGCATTTTCAGAGCATTTTTTTCTGTGTGTGTAGATTCCACCTTGGTGTGCACAGCTAGTAGAGTAAGTAAGTACTAGCTGGCTGGACCTGGTTACCTTATGAGGGTAGCAGTGTGTAACAGAGCTAATGCAGCTGAATGATGTTTGGATAATTTGCTATGCAAGATGTTGTACACTACATCATTACTCTGATATGAAGGCTTTACTGAGAACTTAATGGCTCCAGAGTAGATTTTTAGCTGACAAATACACACACACCTTGAAATAATGTTTTAACAGGGGCTGACAAGCTTGTGACCCTCTAGATGTTGTTGGGATTAAAGCTCCAAAGGAGGAAACTAAGAAGAACTCCTTATTTGGGGAAATATTTTTACATATATAAATCATAATATGTTGCTTACCCTGAGCACGCAGGCAAAATGCCTATGTGTTTTCTAGAAAGGCAGTGTGGAGGGAAACCTGGACAAAGTTTCTGAAGTTGTGATTTGCAGATTCATTAAAAGTTGTGAGGTTAAACTGGTATTTAATTTAATTTTTATTATTCATTAGAAATATTTATAATCTACCGTTCAGCAGAACATCTTAGGGCAGAAAGATGCATTGTCCAAACCAACAATTAAACACTAAAATTCAAAATCCCATTACAAAGAAAACCAGCGACCAAAACTTCACCTCACTTTTTAATTTTTCATATTTGTTTCCGCATTACTGTATTTAGGGTGTTCAAATCTTTGTTATGCAGCTTATCAGCAGAGTGTTTATGAAGTGATGAGCGAAATCTACTTTTTTGATTTTGCAGAATGAGGAAGTAATGAGGTGGATTTGGATTTTCGATCGTTTCACATTTGTTGTGATGTGAGCCGCTCTGGGCATATTCGTAGGGAAAAGCAACATACAAATAGTAAATAGTACATAAATAATAAACCTAAAAAGCTGAAGAAATAGGATATTTGCTAACTTGCGGTTAAGAAATATTGTTCAAAGCATCATACAATAAAGACTAAAAACAAGAGTCTTACAATAAGTATAATCTCCTTAACATCTATTAACCAAAACTCCCTTAGAAATGCATCTAATTATTTTCAGGCCCATAGTACTAAGATGGGACCGCCCTGATGAAGACTCAGGCCTTCTTTTCATGCTTAATGGCACAGACCTAGTTTCCTGAGGAAGGTGGTTAATTCCTTTTAAGACCCAGATTGGTTCAGTTTATGAGTTTCGCTTTTGATGGGGGCTAGATGCATTTAAACCGCTATTTTTATTTGCTCCGCAGCAGTGCTGCGCTTCAGTTTTGCTTCCCTCCTCCTCTCCACTTGCTTTATCGCGAATGCTTTGATGTTTTATGAAACTTCGAAGGCCATCTGTGGCAGAAACGCAACACACACACTTTGTAGATTAAGTGAAGTGGGGGGAGAGCCTGGATGAGGCCTGGGCCTGCGAATGGCGGTTAAAGAATAAACTGTTCGCCACATGCTAATTTGAGGCATGACTCTAATAGTAAAATGTCAGCATCTTCCAAAGGGCGGTGATGCTTGCTGCCTCGTAAATTGGCAACTCAATTTGTTGCTTTTTTTGTAATAGTTTTTGGGACTTCTCTGAAGTGTTGCCTTATGCTTCTTTTTTTTCCCCGGTTGGTAAATCATACACAATCCTGAGCAGCATTTCTTGGGTAATCTGTACGTTCAAAAGACAAAGCAGGGCTCGTAAAGAAGCCCTACTTCTCTTGAACTTCGGAACCGACCCCCTTGAAATAGCTGTTTATTGGGCTTGTCTGAGGGCCACAGCAGCCGTATATTTTAGGATCTTATACAGCGGTGCCTCGCAAGACGAAATTAATTCGTTCCGCAAGTTTTTTCTTCTTGCGAGTTTTTCGTCTTGGGAAGCACGGTTTCCTATAGGAATGCATTGAAAATCAATTAATGCGTTCCTATGGAGACCGCCTTCAGACCAGGTCCGGGGAAGAAGCGCTGCGCTTCTCCGCTGTCCCCGGAGATTGCGGGGCTGGCGGTGGGGAGAAGGGCTCTTCTCCCCACCGCCAGCCTTTAGAAGAGGTCCGGGGACAGCGGGGAAGACGCGCTGCGCTTCCCCTCTGTCCCCGGAGCTTGCGGGGCTGGCAACGGGGAGAAGCGATCTTCTCCCCGCCGCCAGCCTTCAGAACAGGTCCGGGGACAGAGGGGAAGTGTAGCGCGCCTCCCTGCTGTCCCCAGAGCTTGCGGGGCAGGCAGCGGGGAGAAGCGCTCTTCTCCCCGCCACCCGCCTGCACAGGAACAGGTCCGGGGACAGCGGGGCAGGCAGCGGGGAGAAGCGCTCTTCTCCCTGCCGCCCGCCT
>JAXCMG010000163.1:419110-472839 GCA_034642415.1 Podarcis siculus
GCCAACATTCAGAACAGCATTCTGAATGTTGGCGGTGGGGAGGAAAGCCCTCCTCCCACCGCAAGCCTTCAGGACAGGTCCAGGAACAGAGGAGAAGGCGCGCTGCGCTTCCCCGCTGTCCCCGGAGATTTCCCTATGGGCTTTCGTCTTGTGAAGCAAGCCCATAGGGAAATTCGTCTTGTGGAACGACTCAAAAACGGAAAACTCTTTCGTCTTGCGAGTTTTTCGTTTTGCGAGGCGTTCGTTTTGCGAGGTACCACTGTATATGGTGTTTGCTCTCACCCAAGTCAAATTTTGAAGGTTGAGATTTGCATGTCTCTTTATGAAAGCAACCATAAGCTTCGCATGGGCTCAGAAGCACTTGAGGTACCCTGATTGTTGTTGTGTTTTTTTACACAAGTTGGCAGCCCTAGGGTTGCATTCTCAGTGCTTACAACAGGAGCCACTTCTCCATAAGTGTATGGGAAAATGTTCCCTCCCGCACTGCTTGCAGTATGGTGTACAAAAGCAGACATTCAAATAGTAAAAGGTAAAGGGACCCCTGACCATTAGGTCCAGTCGTGACCGACTCTGGGGTTGCGGCGCTCATCTCGCTTTATTGGCCGAGGGAGCCGGCATACAGCTTCCGGGTCAGGTAGCCAGCATGACTAAGCCGCTTCTGGCGAACCAGAGCAGTGCACGGAAACACCGTTTACCTTCCCGCTATTTATCTACTTGTACTTTGACGTGCTTTCGAACTGCTAGGTTGGCAGGAGCAGGGACCAAGCAACGGGAGCTCACCCTGTCACAGGGATTTGAACCGCCAACCTTCTGATCGGCAAGCCCTAGGCTCTGTGGTTTAACCCACAGCGCCACCCGCATCCCCGCAGTATGGTGTATGAGGCATAATATAAAAATCAGAGGAAGGGGCTATTAATATAAAGGGATGAGACTTGATCAAGATCTGTAAGATCATGTATGGTGTGGAGGAAGTGAACAGAGGGAAGATTTATCCTCTCTCATAGTGCTAGACCTCTGGCCCAACCATTGAAGTTGAATGTTCGAAGACTCGAGACAAACAAAACGAGGCATTTCTTCACACGGCACAGAGTTAAAATACAGAATTTACCACCACGGAGTAGTAATGGCCACTGATTGGACAAATTCATGGAAGATAAGCCTATCAGTGACTAGTGGCCATGATACTGCATGCTGCCTCCCGTGCTGGATGCAGTAGCCCGCCGAAAACCAATGGCTGGGGAGCAGAAATGGGCCACCCCACCTGCTAGGCAATGTAAGGCGGCCGCCTCAGGCGGCAGATTCCACAGGGGCAGCCTCCAAGGAATGTGTCGCCCACTGCTGCCGCCACCGCAGGCTCAGTAATAGCTGTGGCATGTTCCTTGGAGTCAAGATCTGCCTCCTCCTTGGCAGTCTCTTGGATTCGTCAAGTGAGATGGATGAGGCTCCCCTCTTTTTCCTGATGTAGATCTTCACTCATCCCTTCTTCCCTGGTGGAAGGGGTAGGGGCGCCATTTTGTGGTTCTCCTCAGGTGCCAAGATGGCCGGGCTTCTAATAGTCTATTTTGAGCACTGGTAGTGGAACTAGGTGGATCTTTGAGCTGATCTGGTAGCACTCTTCTTCTTTTGCTAAATCCTCAGTGGTTAATAGTGGAGAGAGACGCAGAAGCTGTTAAGCACCTTAAAATTGCACTTCCTGAACTGCATTCCCTGCCCTGACGCATTTTCGGTGCAATTTGCTACAATTTACTCGTAAGTCAATCCTGCTGTGCTCCATGAGGCATACTCCCCAGCGAATATGACTGGGATTGCAGATTTCCGGTCTTGAACCCTTACTTCTCAAACCCCAAGATAAGTGAGCAAGGCTGGGCTTCCATCTGCCCTCCCAAATACCTCTTAGCTAAGTCATTGTGCTTTGCAATGCACTGTGAAGAGCAAGCTTTTATCTTTATGGCGTTTCCCACTTTGATACAGCTTCCTCGGGAATGAGCATGCTATCTCTGAGGCAACAAGAAGCACTTTGAAATGCTCTTCAGTAAAAAGGCTTTCATAAGTATGTGTTTAATTTCCTTCTGTGTTTAAATTCCAACTTGGCTGACTGACTACCTTGGGAAGGCTGTAAACAGGCAAATGTTTAGGTCAAGAAAATAGGATAAAGTTAATAATTCTGTCATGATTTTTGAGGTGTGCCTTTCACTTAGATAATTATAGAGCATAGGTTCCCCCCCTCCAGTTGCTGCTAAATTTTCAAAGAATACAGTGGTACCCCGCAAGACGAATGCCTCGCTAAACGAAAAACCCACAAGACGAAAGGGTTTTCCGATTTTTTAGCGGCTTCGCAAGACGAATTTCCCTATGGGCTTGCTTTGCAAGACGAAAGCCCATAGGGAAATCTCTGGGGACAGCGGGGAAGCGCAGCACGCCTTCTCCTCTGTTCCCGGACCAGTCCTGAAGACTTGCGGTGGGAGGAGGGCTTTCCTCCCCACCGCCAACATTCAGAATGCTGTTCTGAATGTTGGCGGTGGGGAGGAAAAACCCTCCTCCCACCGCAAGCCCCGGGAACAGAGGAGAAGCGCTGTGCGCCTTCCCCTCTGTTCCCGGACCTGTCCTGAAGGCTTGCGGTGGGGAGAAAAGCCCTTCTCCGCACCGCCAGCCCGGCAAGCGGTTTCCATAGGAACGCATTAATTGATTTTCAATGCATTCCTATGGGAAACTGCTTCGCAAGACAAAAAACTCGCAAGAAGAAAAAACTCGCAGAACGAATTATTTTCGTCTTGCGAGGTACCACTGTACCAGTAGCACAGTAATGTTCCATAATCTGGAATATAGGCTCTCACACAGAATCCAGAAAATATATTTCCTTCTTAGAGCAAGCTTCCAGTCCTTATGATTTTTTTAAAAAGAAATTTGAAAAGGTTTTAGCAAAGCAAAATGATACTGCTCATGCAAATGCCCTTCCGCTTGCTCTACTCAAACCTCTGCCATTGCTTAAAACTGCCCTTTCCTTCTCAGTATTCCTCCCTTCTTGTTGTACTCAAAGCTTCAGCTCAGCTGCCTTGTGTGTGAGAGAGACAATGGGTGCAGAACCCTCAAATATTGCACAATACTTCACGCAATGCATTTTATTTCTGGAAGTGGTCTGTGTTCGAGGGAAATTTGAGGGAGGGAAATGGGAGCTGAATGTGAAAATGGGGGTGGCAGAAAAGCAAATAAGAAGCATAGGACTGGGTGTGAAGGTGGAATTGAGTGTGAGACACGCTGCAGAGTAGGAGACAGTGGTCTTGTAACTGGGTGGAAGTTGAAAGAAGGTCTTAGTAGTTGCTTTTTTAATTTTTATAATAATCTTTTATTAGTTTTCAATTGCAGCCCAAGAAAAGCCTCATTATAACAATACAAGTTTATAATACAATTATTAATACCAATATTCAAATACTGAATTATATAATTTTGTTAAAGTGCCCCCCCCGCAGGCAAGAATTGATGGTTCTCTTTATTTCTGAGTTCCAAAATCTTTTTAGTTTCAATTACATTCTGGTCATAATAGTAATCCCTTATGCAACAACTGCAATATTAATAACTTCTATTTGTGTTGACACATTAAATGATTTATAAAATTTCAAGTGAGGAACTCAAACTATATCCTTGTTCTTTCTGTGTGTGGCAACTACTCTGTCCTTGGTGTTTCTTCCTGTCCTTGTAAGACGTTATGTTTTCCCTGATTGTTGCTGTTAATCCATCATGCCTTGGGTGGAGCTGATTTCTCATTTTTGTTCCAGAAAGTTCTCCATCACTCCATCATGTGCTTCATTGTTTTGCACCGAGAACTGTCCCAGTAAATAAGCTGTTTTCACCACTTTTCCTCTCAGCTGGGAAGAAGAGCGGTCTGTTGAACTGCAGATGACTCAATAAAGAACCTTATCAGTTCCTTGGCAGCTCATAGACACTTTTCATCCTTCTTTCCAGCTGAAGATATATGACCATTTATCCTTCCAATTGTATTAAATTCCAAATCCTCTTAGCATCATTCAGTTCACTTCATAGATACTAAAGGATGGGCAAGAGTCAGCTCTAAGTTTCCATCGTAAACCTTTTGCAAAATAGAGCTTCCCTCCCTTTTTCCTTTCTTCCCCTTTTTTGCACACACGGTTCCGTTTGAAGTTATATTCCATATTTATAATCCAATTTCCTCCATCCTCACTTGTACAAATATAATTTGAACTAACGTTCAGAGGAGGGTGGCTGAATCATAAATGTAGAGAGGAAAACTTTAAATAAAGAAACCGCAGGCTCCCCTCCCCCCTCACCGTCTTTTGCACCAAATGAAGTCTTATCTCAAATTCAAACCTTGAAGTCCTTGCAGTTGGTTTGTTCCGCAGTTTGTGACCTCATCTATTCTAGCACGCATCCGTACATTAGTCCAAATTAAGCTCTAATTAACAAGAGAACCTCTGCTTCTTAATGGCGACATTGGAGGGTTTTCGGCAGGCAAAGTGCTTTTGCACTCAGCGCCTCCCTGCCCCCCGCATCCCATGCCGGAGCGAGAGCCAGGTACCAAGACGAACTGCGAGTGAAGTCTCTTCCCCCCATCCCCGGGGGGGGGGGGAATTTGCAAGGATGATTTACCCCCAGTCATCCTTATTTTTCCTTCATCAACAATCTCCCGCTGTCGTGGGGGCTGCCTCCAGTAAGGCATGGAGTAACCGGAAGCCCAGGCCTTAGATGTTGCAATGTGCAGTAGGAGGAGGAAGAGGCAGGAGATTCCCATGGGAGTGGTCTGTGTGCAAAGCAGGGCTGCAGAATACAAGACATGGCTTCAGAAATGGAGTTAGGAAGCGGGAAAGTGAGGGCAGTAGTTGAATAGGGTTGGAGGCTCTAGGGGGTTAATGTAGGGGTGATTGTTGAGTGGAGGAAGCAGGGGTGCACCCCCTAGTTAAACATACAAAGGACCTGCCCTAAGTCCTCCCTCTCCTTTCCATCCTTGTTTTTCTTTTGCACTGCTTTACCTCCTGCGTGTTTGGTTTAATACACCAGCTCCCAAACCTGCAGGAACGCCAGCTTCCCACATGGAGACGGACGTGTTCCAGACACCTGCAGGTTATTTGAGCCTTGATCCTCCGTGACAAAGCTGGTAGAGCCCAGTTTTGAATGATCCGTTATTCAGGCTGATCTTCAGAATGTTCTGTTCGCAAAGTTGTCGGTGTGCGTACGTTTGAGGGAGGCCTACATTTTGACGTTTTGTGGTCAAACTCTAAATCAAAAAGGCCCTTTTCTCAGAGCCTTCGGGCATACAGCTGTTTTCAATTGTTCCTGACTCCTATCTAGGGAGAGCCATAAAAATAAATCAGTGCCAAAAAAAAACTCGAGAGCTTTCCTTTGCCTCCCCCCTCCAGCCTCCCTTTGGCATAATTTTGAATGGACTGAGAGCAAATATATAAGAGCAGTAGGGCTGAGGTGGGAAAGGGTACCCCAGCTCACATTTAACAAGCGAGAAGGCAGCTTGTTTCTGAAAGTGTGCACCTCATAACTTGAGTAGAGACTGTCCAGAGAGACTTAAGTAGGAGCAGTATGATTAATTCCTGCCTGTGTCTTGACGGGTTCATGCTGATTTATTTTACTTCCTTATGAGAAACATAAGGCTTCTCTTTACCTCCCCTCTCCCCCTCTCCCTCTCCCAGAACTAGGATTTAGGAAGCAAAGCTGGCAGGCAATGGTCATGGGAAAGCTCTGAGAGAATTGCAGACATCCTGGATAAAGTTGTGTCACACAGAGAGTGGAAAGGAAAGGAGGAATTGACCCAACTTTTTTTTTAAAAAAGTGACTCCGCAGCAGATAGCTTCTTACACTTTTCCTTAGCGTGGCATATCAGTGTCCTTAATAACCAAATACATTCTCCTCACAGAATCGCTTGTGCCTTTCAGAGTTCAGAAATGACACCAACCGGTTTAACGAAATTGGCACAGTAAAATCACTTTGCAATGTGTTAGAACGTGGCTGAGAATTGTTTTTTTGTCCCTACTTGTTTTGGGACCATTGTAAGAAACACTGAAAATATATTGACGTGGGTGGCATGCCCCACCAGAATTTGTAAGCCTACGGTACTAAAAATTTCTCTGTTTTGTTGCCTTCTTCTTCAGCTCTCTGGTGGGTGTGAGTTGACCGTGGTCATCCACGATTTCACGGCTTGCAACAGCAATGAGCTGACAATCCGTCGTGGTCAGACAGTGGAGGTTCTAGAGCGGCCACACGATAAGCCTGATTGGTGCCTAGTACGAACCACCGACCGTTCCCCAGCTGCGGAAGGACTTGTACCCTGTGGGTCTCTCTGCATTGCTCACTCTCGAAGCAGCATGGAGATGGAGGGCATCTTCAACCACAAAGGTAGGAGAACGAGGACTTGGAAGTCATCTGCTCTTAGATTTCTCCATGTTTTGTTTATCAGTGCTCTGAGGGGGTCTTTGGAAATTGGTGCACGGCTTAGGAGTTACAGGGGTTCATGCCTGTTAAATGACCATCACCTCAGCGCTGCACATGTTTGTTTGTTTGTTTGTTTGTTTGTTTTTAGATTTTAAAATATTTTTATTAAGTACAAATTAGAAAACATACATATTCACAACAAAAGAAAATACAAAAGAAAAAGAAAATACATCTAACCAAGGGGAAAAAAATAGAGAATATTTTGTCTCTTTTCATATTTACAGTTATTTATATTTCTATAAAATGCTATTCACAATAAAGCAGTGAAATGAAATATCAGAAAAAAAGAACAAATAAAGAATAAAGAAGTAAAAGAAAAAGATCATAGGTGCAGCCCTGCACATGTATGATGAGACTCTGTGCGCCATGTTTTGTAGACTTTGGGTTGTGACATTAAAGTGGAGCTTCACATAATTGTTGTCCACACTGAGTATTCCAACAGCTCCATGGGTGTGGCAGATAAAATATGGGTGGTAATTTGGCTGTGCTTGTTGAACAGCCCTACTATCAGAGTGGTTGAAGAACTGCGGGACGCACCACGTGACTTCTCAAAAAATTGCAATAGTTCCACACAACTCCCAATGTAAAAGCATGTATTGCCATATAGCTAGATGACTAGGATCTACAAACCAAGATCCCTCCGACAGCTGCTAAGATCCCCTCTCCCAGTTTTCCCCTGTGAATTGCGGAGGAAAGGGAAAGGGTCTCTTCACAGGTGTGCTCGCACAACACACTGGCCAGACCTTGGCTTAACAAGACTGCATGAGTATGTGAGCTCCCGTCTCCTTTTTGCTGCCAAGCCAAGGTTTAGCATAGCCTGTCATCCAAACTGAGCCTGGTGGTTAAGCTCTCTCCTCGCTGGCCATGAGCTATATAACCAAGATCTGGGTTTAGTTAAACCTTGTGGCTAGTGAGGAAGGTGGGTAACAAGCCCTGATTTGGTTGGCACGCTAATCCAAACTTTGGCATAGTAGCCAAAAGGACCAGAAAGGAGAAAATCAGCTGTGAGTTCCTCTCCAGGAGCCCATGCGGTCTCACTAAGGTGTAAGGTTTGACTTGACCTGGTGAAAACCAGGCCAGTGTGCCAGGAGCGAGAGAGAGCAGCTCCAACTCCCCAACATCCACATTGCCCAGAGAAAACTTTGGAAGCTGAGCAAGGGGGCCAAGGTTCGCACTGGTCTTTGGACAAAGGAGTGGCGAAAGAGATTTATATTGCTTTTCTCCTGAGGTCAGCACAAAGTGTGAGAGAGATACTCCCACCTTGAACGCAGCGAAGAACTTGAAGGCGCTGGGTAAATAGCGCCCACAAATAATGTCTGTTAACATCAGCGTGATATTTGTGGACCCTTGCGCATGACAATCTCGTGCTTGACAGTCTGAGTTAGAGAAGTTTCAGGGGAGCGCCGTGTGTTTAGAACAAGCCAAAAGATATATTGTATGTACTTGTAAAACAGACTTACCCAGCACAAACTGCTTGTTAAAGTCTGAGCCGTTTGTTCCCTACTTAATTGGTATAAGACATCCGTGTACTCAGAACTGTCTCGGTGTTCTGTTTAATGTATTTGTCAGACTCTTCATAACAGTTTGCCCTGGAGAGAGAATGCAGCCTTCAAGAGTCTCACCACCACAACTTTCTCACATGCACTAGGAAGAGCTTGCACAGTAGAATACGTAGTAAAGTAAACTGGTTTTAGATACTTAGCTTTGTAAGTTTTCTCCAGTTTTAGAGAGAACCAAATCATGGAACAACTTATCATTAAGTTGCAATTGTTAAGAATTTTCCCCGGGGGGAAATAAACCTTAGCATATATTTAAGACGGTGTTTGCAGCCTATCTGCTAAGCGACTGAGCTGTGAACCAAGAACTCCCAGGTTTTAAGCTTGTCTCTGGCCTGAGTATCCTTCAGTAAGCCAATAACTCTGAACCTCGCCTGCAATCTGTGGATAATACTTTAAGGACTGTTGGAAAGTTTAGTGAGAGTTTATGAAGTGCTTTGAATGCTCACATCTTTGAATGCTTATTATTGATAATATTATTACAAAGTAAACCTTGGAGTAATTTTACAACTAAACCTTAGGATGGTTAAAACACCAGTATGCTAGGCTTTGTTTATTCTGCTCGCTTGTTCTTCATCAACCAAAATATGCAAGCTGTCATATTGCTGGGGGCATATTTCTGTACAGTATTGGTTTTTAATAGCTCTCAATAAAAGGCTTTGTGTGCCTAGTGCACACACATTAAATATACAATTGGCTTGAGTTCCTGGGCGACACTTGACCATGCAGCCAGATGTGTTGGTGGAGTGAAATCAGGTTGTGTATGTGACAGGATGGCTACATTTGCTTCTGTCTCTTGCTAAATTCGAAAAAGTCATTTCAACATTAGCAGAGAATGTTCTGAAATCAGTAGGTGTCAGGGCCGCCGGATTCTGATGATGTAGCAACAGCAACTGAATTGACTGGTGTTCCTAAAAATCACAGTTGATACGCCAGCCCATGATAAACAACTGCCTCTCAGGCCTTGAAGAACTTGATTAGCTTATGATACCCTGTTTTAAGTCAACTGTGTCAATGTATTATTTATTTCTTATCAGGTTTATACCTTGTCCTTCTGCACTAGGCTTTCAAGGCAACTGACAAAAGGACATAGCAATACAATATAAAAAGAGTTATTAAGGTGTAGGAACCACAATCACTATAGAAGAACAATAAATTGTTCAGCTGCAGAGAGAAGGTGTTTGTGTGCTTGCCCTGTATTAGATTGTTCTTGCTTCTTAAAGTAATTTAGGTGATATACACTGCATTTCTCAAGATAGCTTAGTGAATTTATTTTGCAGCTGTTTGGGACTTCTTGTTTCCGTGTTTGTCCACAGGGCTGCTTTGAACATTGTGGCCAGTCTTTCAGTGGGAGTGCAATTAATTCCACGTGCCCCTAGGCCGCATGACAAACTGTTTCTGATGTTATCAGGACTTTGAAAAGCAGTTTGTGATATAGCATTTGAGGGCTTTTCTGTATTAAGAGGACTTCCATGATGGCACCTGAAAGTCTTCTAAACATAAATTTAAAAATCCATAACAAGCTTGCAGAAGAATGGCAAGCAGTTCAGTT
Source organism: Podarcis siculus (assembly GCA_034642415.1). NCBI lineage: Eukaryota > Metazoa > Chordata > Lepidosauria > Squamata > Lacertidae > Podarcis > Podarcis siculus. Next base: position 428,690 of record JAXCMG010000163.1, read on the forward strand.
TTAGTTATTCTGAGTCTTGGGCAAATGGTGTTGCAAATCTGTTGCAACTTTTGGGGTTTCAGTAACGTAAGTAAGCTTTTTCCTGGGCAGCATTTACCATAAAACATAACTGAATCATCTGGTAAGGCAAAAGGATTTAGGTATTATCTATGTTGGTTTATTCTGTATTTCCTTGACAGTGCCTTGAAAAATTAAAGCAGAGTTGGGGATCTGTATGCTTGCGTCATAATTTTGCCAGTAAGTGTTTTAAGGCATGCATATTCAGAAGCTCAGGATTTTGCTTCCAATTAGTCGGCTAATTAATTGCCTAGTTGTGAATTGCCACACTTTCATGGCTCAATTTTGGAGCTCCTCAGAGAACGTGAATGGGTTAAATGAAATCCTAGTTAGTCATAAATGTGGACATTCTGATGTCTTGCTAAGGTGTTTTTTTTTTTTTTATCTCCCATTGTGCTAATGTCTCATTCGCTTGCATCAGTTTTGGCAAGATTTGTAGAGTCAGGCGAACTAGAAGCTGAGATGCATTTGCCACACCTGAATGTTCCAGCTGTGGCTTCATTTAACAGTCCACATCACTTCTTTTTCACGAACAACAAAAGTTAGAAGGCAGAATCTTTTATGCAGTCTTTTTGACCACCTTGAAGCAATTCCTGAGCCTTTCAGGCCATCTCCCATCAATTTCGAAAAGGCCTTTAATAGGATACTGTAAAGAAAGCAGCGCTGTTGGCTGTGTCTTGCAGGCAGGGGGGTGTGGGGTGGAGATGCAGTGAATTATTGAGCACTTGGAAGAAAAGGCCTTTGGGCCATTTGCACTCAAATGGGTCAGCATCTGGCTGACCCAGTAAAAAAAATGCTTTTGTTTGCAAGGATGCGAAGCTACATGAATAATACCCTAGATATTTTCCAAAAGAAACAGTTTTCTAGTCATTCAGTTCCTTTGCAAACTGGCTTTTTAAAAAAAATCTGGGGGGTAGAAGGAACCGCGAGAATTCTATGAACAGGGCAATCTTTGTGTTTATAACCTAAGAAACCAAACCCTACTGGGTGCAGCTGTGCTGGTGGTGCTGAAACTGTAGGCACATTGTACAGTAAAGGGAAGAAGAACTCTGTCCAGAATTTGTTATAAAGTCACATTGTGCTTACCCAGAAAGTATTGACCCTAAAATGCTTTACCGAAGCTTTCTTGTTGGGGAAGATTGTGCAGCTTTTTTGGCCGAGGCCAAGGTAGTTAAGGGCGGAGAACAAAGATGAAGCTGGCAGGATGGAATGATTCTTTGCTGCTGAGTTCATGAGCAAGCCCTCCCTGCCTCTCTCCTTACAGGAAATGTGTACTGTAAATAAAATTCCTGGTAATTTGTGTAACTTGCGTTTTAATCCAAGCATTGAACAGTTGCGGCCTTATGTTGGACCTTTTGACTTTTGGGATTGGGTGGCCTTGCGTCCTGTGAGTTTGAGCAATTCAGCATGATTTCCAAGTTGCATTTTGCCAAAATGACAAATTGTGATTTATAAGACTAGGGAATTATTGTAAAGTGCGTAACAGAGAGAAATTTGTTCAGTAGTTCAGTAGAGTGGCAAGGACCCTCCCTCCCCCTCCTGCACCAAATGCTCCATCTATTCATCCCGTATTCTCTTCAATATAAAATCCTCAAAAATGAGTAGCAGTATTCACAGTAACATACATCATAAAATGAAAGTAGGAACTTAAAAGCAGGCAGAGTTACAACAACTACCAAGCCAGTACTTTAGCACTGAAGGGCCTGCATAAATAAGGAGTCTTTGGAGCCTTTATAAAACGTAACCACCCACCTAAGCTTTCTTACACAACCAGCTTTAATGGGAAGGGTGCTGGAGGGGCCCTACTTAAAAATTAGATTCTGCAATTTCCTGCGGCTTTCATGGACATAATAATCTAAAGAAAGTCCTACTACTATGTCTTACAATAAAAGAAGAAAAGGTGGGTTTTGCTGGCAAACCATGTTTTCTTGGCAAGGTGGAAGGGCCAAGGAACAGAGGAAGGCCTTGGTGCGACCTCCTCTAAATTCCCAGCTCCTCCTTGCCATAGCGTGAGTCAGGTTTACTGCATGTTGGCAAAGTGTTTGTTGTATAGATTGGACCAGGGGTAGGCAACCTAAGGCCCAGGGGCCGGATGCTGCCCAATCACCTTCTCAATCCAGCCCACGGACGGTCCAGGTTTCAGTGTGTTTTTACATGAGTAGAATTTGTGCTTTTATTTAAAATGTACCTCTGGGTTATTTGTGGGGCATAGGAATTCGTTTATTTATTTTCAAAATATAGTCTGGCCCACCACATGGTCTGAGGAACGGTGGACCGGCCCACAGCTGAAAAAGGTTGCTGACCCCTGGTTTGGACCAAAGGGGCTGTTGTCTCTGACCCCCATTATCCAATACAGTTACTTTAGAAGGGAAGACTCTGCCTTCCTTCGCCCCCCCCAAAGCAGCTGGTGTGGGGAAGCATTTCTTTGCTGTAATTTGTAAAAGAAGGCCTAAACAATTAAATTGCAAAAAGAACATCAATCACATTGGCTACAGGAGTTGCACAGTGATAATACTTTCTAGCCATTATGACACTCAAACTAAGATGAAAATGTGTCTTCAACAAAAGTTTTGTGATACTTCTGTAAATATATAGTTGCTAATGGCTGCATCCTGTTTAAGAAGGTAGAGCTTAAAAGTAGAACCTCCTATTGGCCACTGTATTCCCATACAGATATTCCATATATACACACAGAAACGTATGTGATGCTATATTTGACAGTGCGCTTACAAGCTTTCTCATAATATTTGAAGAGACCTTCGCTAGTATAGGAAAAGTTCCCAAGGAATGGCAGAATCATTTCTCTATCATAAAGTGGTGTGGAACCGTTTCCTCGGTTCTAAACATTCACTAGAATCAAAATAGCCAAAAATATATGTGAGCGTTTACAGTAACCAATCACACACACACAAAATGGTGATACGTCGTGGCATTTTCTCCCTCCCTTTTGGCAAGTAGCTTCTGGTGTTTATGATTGGGATAGCCATAAGTTGAAAAGTAAGGTAGCATTGCAAAAGAATGCCTAACTCATGATTTTCAAGCTTAATTTCATGATACAGCAATGTGCTTTTTATTAGCTTGACTAGAAGAAGGCCTTACTGCTGGATGGGCTGGTCCCTTGCTTTTGCACCGTGAAATTAACCATCCACGGTCCTTTCTGCTCACTGAATTGCATTCCAGCCTCCCAGAGGGACCGAATGAGCTAGTTGTCGGCGGAGCCAAGAATTTTTCTTGAACTTCAGTTAGGCTAGTTACGGTAGAGGGTAAGCAATCGCATCTGGCTATTCCCACGTGTGAGGCTAAAATCTGGAGCTGCGCTGTGCAAGTGAGTCAGAGGAGAGCATCCCCTGAAGGGAGTCGCTGCCTTGAAGCTACGACAAGGGGCTTTAAAAGAGCTGTTACTCTGCTCTCAGTTCTTAGCTAAGGAGTTCTCAGAGGGAAGGAGGAGGAGAAGGAGGAGAGCACGGTGTGCGGAAATCCTCTGCAGGAGTTTTGCAGCAAGCAAACAGTTTGCCATGTCAAACGGAGTTGAGCAAATTGACACCCTGGAATCTCTTCATTCACCGTACTGTGGAAATGGGCAGCCGGGCAGCTGCAAATACTGGATCCTGGACTTAGGTACAGATGGCAGGCAAATATTGGTTTGGGCGGGAGGAGGGCAGAGGGTTTCTTCCCCTCCTTTTCAGAAGCAGATGTGTTTAGGTGAACAATATAGCATGCTGTGGGCTTAATACCAGCAAAGGGGAGAGCAAATGTACTTCAAATACCTTCTATCAGACTCTTATTTCTAGAAGATACAAGCACAGCGATGCTATTCTTTCCATTCTTAAGTTGCTGTAAAGGGAGACAGTGGAGTGGGGGGGTGGAAATGCGGATTTGCAAGTCAGAATGGGGAAGAGTAGCAGAGCTGTTCCTGTCAAATAGTCTACCTAAGAATATTTATCTGTAGCAGAATGAAGCCACTTTCCGTTTACATGAAATGAAGGTAGATACAGAGGGTGGGGGGGAGAGATGCATGATCTAAAATGTCATTTATCTTTTGCAATTTTTTGAAAACCTTCTCCAGTAAGGGGGGAAAAGATTCAAACATCTACAAATCAAACATTTCCAATTAAATATGATCAGGCAAGTCAGGAATCAAAACGGAGATGGTCTGTTAATACATCAATGCTAACTGTGTGTCTTCTATAACACTATCACAAAGATACACAAACAGGGATCAGATTTTTCTGTTTGCCTGTTGTACCAGACCAGCCAACCAACAAATGGGTTGATTGGCTCTCAATATTATCAGATGTCATTATCTGTTCCAAAACAAGTTTTATCTTCTTCTGTGGCATTGTTTAGTCTGCCTGCATGAGCAGCCATTAACTTAAATCTAACCATGGTAATAAATTTTTTAAAGGTCTGTGTTTCTTTGGGTGAATGGAATGGGATACTTGAAACTTGCTTGATAAATAGAAATTACAAGGATTTGCACTAGAGACTGTTGAAACCCATTGTCATAGAGGTTGATTAAAATGTATCTGGATCTTTGTGTTTCCCTACTTATCTTGAATGTAATCTAAAAGCAGCCACTGGCATTCTAAGGATCTAACACATTCTAATGTTCATGTGCAGCCTAATCCTGTTTATAACTTAAAGGTAAAGGTAAAGGGACCCCTGACCATTAGGTCCAGTCGTGACCAGCTCTGGGGTTGTAGTGCTCATCTCGCTTTATTGGCCGAGGGAGCCGGCGTACAGCTTCCGGGTCATGTGGCCAGCATGACTAAGCCGCTTCTGGCGAACCAGAGCAGTGCACGGAAACGCCGTTTACCTTCCCGCCGGAGCGGTACCTATTTATCTACTTGCACTTTGACGTGCTTTTGTACTGCTAGGTTGGCAGGAGCAGGGAGCAAGCAACGGGAGCTCACCCCATCGCAGGGATTTGAACCGCCAACCTTCTGATCGGCAAGCCCTAGGCTCTGTGGTTTATAACTTACTCAGAATCAAATCCCACTGGGTTCGCTGCTGCTTACCAGTTAGGATTGCAAGCTCAAAGTGAATTGGGAACAGTTTGGGTAGACTGAACCTGGGGCATGCATCTGGGCTGGAGGAGTTTCAACTGCAGAAAAATTACCGTAAGGCATGGCCGATGTGTGACAAATGTCTGAAATGAAGTGGAAACAGCATGGAACTGTGTACCTTTCATGTTCTTTGTAGTGGAAGAGTTCTTGTGCCTTTTGAAAAGTCTGTAGATCTCACTGTGCTGTTCATGATAAATTCCAGCTCCAAAGATAGCATAAACTTCTCTGAGGAACATCTGACAACCTCCCAGATGCGTTACTTAGCAGGAATGTTTCTCAGATGCCACAGCCTGCAGTGTCGTTCGGATAGATGCTGTACCAAACCAGGTAGATAAAGCACATTCAGTTGTGCGTTGCATTTGCCAGCTTAGGCTCATAGAGCATGCTCACGCTGGGCACAAGCAGCAGGAAGTAAGTGCACCTGGCTAGATGGCACATTTTTAAAAGCATACTGGATCTGTGAGCAACCTAAGAGGGAAAACATGAGGCCGAAATGGATTATAAGAGAATTTTGCTTTCATGCAAGAATCTGATTATCTCAAGCTCATGTTTGTGGCCAATGCGCTATGCACGGTGATGACTGTCTAAAAATTAATTAAAACTATTACTTCCATGCATTGGCATTTAGCTTATTCATTTTTCCTCATTTTGAGGTCTGTGAAAGCCTCCCGACTTTATTAATCATTATTGCACATTTTAGTGCAGAAATCAATATTTCCAAGGCCACCCTAATGTTTTCCCACTTACGCCTCAAGTTAAAAATGGCTAGCAAATGGCTTGCATTCCAATCAGCTGAATCACCTGGCAGGAAGTCTCTTCAGTTCCTGGGTGTTGTGCAGTCCATTCTGGTTTTTTTTCCTGTTTGCTTTTGATCTGTGCAGAACTCCTCACATTGTTAACACCTATAGAGGATGCTCCGGGGGCAAGTCAGCAGAAATGACTGAAATTGTATAAACCGAAACCTCATTAATTACCGTTGTACATATTGCAGGTCTGCAAAAAAGAACTGAAATTTGTAAGATTCAGCCTCCTCTTTGATACATGGTCACTTCTATTTAAAATAGACAGAGCCTTTTCAATATGATTCTCCTCCAGACATCTATAGTTGCTATATCACACTTTGCAGTACTGGGATGTTGGCTGCAGCGGGGCAGCAAGCATGCTTTTCCACCAAACTTTTTCTTTGAGTATTGAAATTCATACATGTTTTAAAATCTAGTTTAAAATCCTTTGTGTTACTACATTACAATGCCTTAAAAACAAAACAGTCAACAAGCTGTTATAGAGAAAGTCCTCTCCCAGGAAGAATGAGAAGAGAAACTGTTACCGCTTTTTCTGCCCCAATGTTAGATTCTTTCGGGAAATGTAACAGGGAGAGATTAGAGTTAAACAAAAACATATTTTTAAAACACTACTAGCTATCTCAAAAGCAACAGTTTCTTAGCTTGGTTTTGAGGTTTTTATATTGTAATTTTATGTTGTGAACCACTCTTGATATCTCTGGATGAAGGACTGTATACAAATTTAATAAATAAATAATAATAATAGATTTTTTCCCCCCACTGTAGGGAGCAGTGGAAATGTACAGTCATACCTCGAGTTACAGATGCTTCAGGTTGTGTTTTTTCAGGTTATGGACGCTCCGAAACCCGGAAGTACCGCAGCGGGTTACTTCCAGGTTTCGGAGGTTGCGCATGCGCGGAAGAGCTAAATCGTGTTTTGTGCATGCGCAGAAGCACTGAATCGCAACCCGTGTGTGCGCAGACGCACCGCTGCGGGTTGCAAACGCTGCGGGTTGCGAACGTGCATCCTGCATGGATCATGTTCACAACCCGAGCGTCCACTGTATATTGGATTGTGTAATGGAGACACTTGATTTTTATTTTCAAATAACCAGAGGCATACCTTCCTACTTCCTTAACAGATCATACGAAGCCTTGTTTCCCTGGTAAATTTCAAAGGTAACATGGAACAGTATGGATGGAAACTGAAAGAAACATGAGACATGTTAATGCATTCTGTAGTGTAACAGGAAATAGGGGGAGGAGGGTTCCATTAGTTTTGCCTTTTAGTTATCAAAAAATTCTATTAACCTTAATCGAACATGCGCAGATGGAGCCCCATGAAAGTAAGCCTGGGCTGCCCTATGTTTTCCAGAGCAGGAAATGCTCCATTCTTGCCATGAGACTGTACACACTGAGTATTGTCAAGCACTGCAAGACATGTCCACGTGGGACTATCGTTTTCGGGGAGCTGTAGCACAGATTCAGCACATCTGATCCCCACGATCCAAATGCATTCTGATTTTCCACTTCATTTATTTATTTAAGCAGACAAAACAATTATGAAACAGGCAAAATCATCCCGAATGGAAGAGAACAGTATAAAATTAGTAAAAGAAACAGGTCTCACAAGTCTTTAAGATCCACAAGCATGAGACTCGTAATCTCGAGGTTGTGGGTTCGAGTCCCACGTTGGGTGGAAGGTTCCTGCATTGCAGGGGGTCGGATTAGGCGAACCTCCCTGGTCCTGTCCAATTCTACAAATCTGTGATTCCGTAATCTGGACTGGGGCATGTGTATCCCTTTCTGTGGGGGCACTGCTTCCTGTTGTGTGCGTTTTATCGCCCTGCAGAGAGAGCTTGTAGCTGCTACATAAAAGGTAAAGGGACCCCTGACCATTAGGTCCAGTCGTGACCGACTCTGGGGTTACAGCGCTCATCTCGCTTTATTGGCCGAGGGAGCCGCCATACAGCTTCTGGGTCATGTGGCCAGCATAACTAAACCGTTTCTGGCGAACCAGAGCAGCGCACGGAAACGCCGTTTACCTTCCCGCCGGAGTGGTACCTATTTAACTACTTGCACTTTGACGTGCTTTCGAACTGCTAGGTTGGCAGGAGCAGAGACCAAGCAACAGGAGCTCACCCCGTTGCGGGGATTCAAACCGCCAACCTTCTGATCGGCAAGTCCTAGGCTCTGTGGTTTAACCCACAGCACCACCCGTTTCCCTTCAGCTGCTACATAGAGAGGCTGAAAAAGAGTGGGGTTAGGTGTTGCTCACGTAGGGCTCTCATATTTGTGCTCAGGATTTGTTGCCGTAATTGATTCCGGCTGTACTTCAGGTAAGATTTATGGCTCAAATGGAACACATGAGCTTTCCTCGCTAAGTACTTTAAAAAAAAACATTCACATCCAGTATCACGATGGTGCGTGCATGTAATATATCTCTCCGTTTCTACTTGAGGGATAGTGTTACCGTGAAGCGGTTGCTGGGAAAGGGCGCTCAGGAAAAGAGGGTGAAGGCTGGAATGCAGTAAAGTATCCAGTGTAGCTTGCAGGGTGGTGTAACTCTTGGATGCGTGCCAGTTCCGAAAGAAGTGCGTAGCCCTAGCCTTTGTGGCACAGATGGAAGTTGTTAAATGTGTTGCTGTAGACCCTCGCCAGAGTCGGCCAGAACAATGGGCTGCAAAATCTCCCCTGGAAGAGAGCACATCTGGGTGCTGGGGAGAGGCATGTCTGTCGGCTAATGCACTGCAGGCCTGTGTTTCCTACCTTCTCTCAGTGGGGACCGTCTCTCAAGCGTTCTTTTGTGCACAATTCATAAACAGGAAGTTCCAGTTGAAATCTCCCTTTTAACGAACTTGAAGGTCTTTTTTTAAAAGGAAAAAAACCTATTTTCACGTGTGCCCATGGAGAGGGGAGGAGGGTGTCTAAGGAAATAACGATTTGCTCCTGAATGGGCTTTTGTTAGCTTGAGTTTAGGGGCACAATTTCTGCCTGTGATGGATGTGGTCTGAGGTTCTTCCAAAGAGCTTTAGTAGAGTCAGGGCCCCAACCTCTTACCCACATGGCATGTGAACCACAATACGGTGAGAGACCCCCATCATTTTCTTCCCACCCACTTGCTCCTTTTAAATATCAGTTCTCCCTAATGTAAAGGTAAAGGGACCCCTGACCATTAGGTCTAGTCGTGGCCGACTCTGGGGTTGCGGCGCTCATCTCGCTTTACTGGCCGAGGGAGCCGGCGTACAGCGTCTGGGTCATGTGGCCAGCATGACTAAGCCACTTTTGGCGAACCAGAGCAGCACACGGAAATGCCATTTACCTTCCCGCAAGAGCGGTACCTATTTATCTACTTGCACTTTGACGTGCTTTCGAACTGCTAGGTTGGCAGGAGCAGGGAACGAGCAATGGGAGCTCACCCTGTCGCGGGGATTTGAACCGCCGACCTTCTAATCGGCAAGTCCTAGGCTCTGTGGTTTAACCCACAGCGCCACCCGCATCCCCTCCCTAATGTATTGTAGCACTAATTCATGCATGTTAGGTTCATAACTTGGTGGTAATAAAAAAAATGGTAACTCGCATAGGATTTGAGCCATTGCAAATCAAACACCATTTGCATTGCAAGTCAAACCCAGTGCTTTTCTATGCAGTCAGTTTATGTGTTCTGCGTCAGATGGTCACATTATGTTCATGCATGTGTGAACTAGCTGGAAGCTCCTTTCTGAAGGCCATTAAAGGTGGAAAAACTGGTGGGCTTGTCAGAGCTAATAGCAACTTGGCATGGGAATGTTGAGGGTACATGAAAAGGTAGGGGAGAAACATATTAAAGCGTCGCCTCTCGGAGTTTCACTTCCTGGATCCAGCTAAGCTGAACTTCTAAATAGGGGTGTCTTTTTAAGGGTCTAGTTTTGACCCATAAGCAGTGGGACAATGTTCTGCCCTCCATAGAATGGGGCTTTTTGCATTACAGATTGGGAAGCAGCTCTGTGGCAACTCTCAGTGCTACAAAGCTGATTTGAGAAGGCTGAACCTCTCAAAATTTGATGGAAACCAAAAAGGCCAAATTTCTTGGGGCTGAAAAGGTCTCTGATGAACCCCAAAGAGCCATCCCATCAGACATCTAAACCCAGCTGTTCACCTGCCTAGCTCTTTCATGAATCTTTCTATGAATCTTAGTCATAGCCTTCAAACCACTTCCTCCGGATTAGTCCCAGTGACTTCACTATGACTACTCCAGAATAAGTGTGTTTGTGGGTATGTTGGTCCTTAACATTCCCCATTGGTTTGGTTTTGAAGTGGATACTTTTGTTCTATCATTTCTTGTAATGTCTCAGGAAGGGGGAAAACCATAAACTTGTATAATTCCTGAAGAGCCTTCAAATCTTAGTTACTAATTCATCAGGCAAAGACATTTTTTTCTATTGTATGTTATTCATTACTAAATGCATGTATTAATAAGCCAACATTGTATTATTACATGATCATGAACTTGCCTGCGAAGCATTTTTAGTTATGCCCTGCTCTCTCTCTCATTTTAATACGCAGAGAATTGTAAGTCTTTGTTAAGCAAAATCCATATGGAGGAAGTGCTGACTTTGAACCCCATTAAATCCATTGGGGATTTATTTACTTAACCCACAGCTTCTCAATACATTTGCTATTAAAACAATGTTCCATAAGATAATGGGAGGGGGGGAAATGCATTCCTAACTGTCTTATAGCTCTGTAGCCCATCACAGTTTATGCATTGCTTGCAAGTTGCATGAAGCTCTGAAGGGAAGAGGAATATGTTGGTATCCATCTGTTTCTAGAGAAAAGGAGCACATGTTCCCCACTGAAAGTAATAGCCCTTCCCTAACACCCCATACACCCCAAGAGGAATATAATATAATCTTATTTGTACGTCTAGTAGAAGGATATTTATAATTTATCACTCCCTAGCTCGGTGATTCCCAGACTTGGATACCTGGGGTACAGTTTTGACTTTTCTTTTTCTAGATGAAAATTGGTGATGCCCTTGACACTTGGAAATAGAGAATTTCATACTCTTGATAAATCCCAGAAAAATGGGTAGACATCATCATTGCAAATGCATAATAGTCATTAATATTGCCTCCTGTCATCTTGCTTTTCCCTTTTGTCTTGTGATTCTAGATTGTGGTGATGGTTCTGGGATTGCCCTGCACTCATCAGCTGTTAATACCAGGAAATCCTGGTATATCCTTTGCCTCTTTCAAGACGATATGTGTCATATTGGGACAGAGATGCTTTGGGGGATATAAAGTGTTGGGTGCATCTAGTGTAGTACCTTAATTTTTCAAGATGCATTTCAGCCCCTCTGGCAGTGTTAACACACTGTTTGAGAATCAATGCCCTAGCTATGAAACATGTTTGCTGCAGAATTCCTATGAAAATTGGTGAGGTTTTGGTGCTGGAGCTGTTTGCTGCGCAACTGTGATTTTACTTCATACTCTCTAAGGAACATTACACACATTGCATAGCAGTGAATCAAAGTTTTCTGCAGTGCGTTCACTCTGTGCCGTAGTTCACACATACTACTAAGCCATGGTTTGTTTAACAAACCACAAGTTTTTCTACAGCTGGTCAAACAACCCAATAGCTTGTTTCTCCACAGTTTGTTTTCTTTCCAACTAATCTTTGCTTCTGCCTTTGTAGCTTGATGAGTGTCTGAGGTGGGTAAATTGCTGGCTTCACACATAATGCCATGCCATAGTTAAAGCGTAGTTCATTGTTGTTGTTTAGTCGTGTACGACTCTTCGTGACCCCATGGACCAGAGCACACCAGGCACTCCTGTCTTCCACTGCCGCTTCATGGATCACTGCCTTGCCGTGGCGAAGGGGCTTGAATAACTCAGAGAAGCTATGAGCTATGCCGTGCAGGGCCACCCAAGATGGACAGGTCATAGTGGAGAGTTTTGACCAAACATGATCTACCTGGAGCAGGAACCGGCAAGCCACTCCAGTATCCCTGCCAAGAAAACTCCATGGACAAAGACAACAGGCATAGTTCATTAGGCAACAACAAACCATGACTTCATATTGTGGTTTGTTGGCATTAAATAAGCCGTAGTTAAACCATTGGGCAAAGGTTGGATGATCACATTAACAATTTTTAAATAAAGCATAGTTTAATCAACCCATGGTTTAGCTTTATGTGCGAACCAAGCCAGTGAAGGGTTGCAACTAAAGCTGGGTCTCTCAAGTACCTATATGATGATTCCACAGGCTTTTTGCATGCACACTTCTTGAATCCAAGATACTTTTATAGATATACCTTTAAAGCAACCTTAAAACATGGGTAACTGAAGCTGAAGAAAAGTGGTGATGCTCTTTGACTTGTATTTATCCTTTGGGGTGCAGAGGGGAGCAGTGGCATGTTGTTGTTAAAAATGGATATTTCATGCACCTAGCAGCGGCTTCATTTCATTGACTGATTCATCATTTTCATTGAGATCTGGAGCAAAAGGAGCTAAGAAACGATTCAGTGGCAAAAGCTGCAGAGCTTTCCCCCCCCCTTCAGAACACTGTGTTTTAATCAGAACTTGTCATGATCTTGGAAGTGCAGAAAACCAGCCGTACCACAAAAATATATCGGTTGAAACATGGAACTCTTGGCGCTCATGCTAAAACAAGCCCCACAGCACAGTGGTGGGTTTTTTTTGCCAGAAGAAAGCCCTTAAGTAATATCCGTATAAATCCGAAACCTCCGGTTTTAATCTAGAGAGAGGGCTGAAGTTGGCTGTATTAACTGCATCACATAAAGTGATGCCTGATTCAGTGATGATGGAACCCTTTGTTCTTGGCTACTAACAACATGAATGATACTTTTCCTTTTGTAGTTTGGAAAGCATCCTCTTTGGAGGGGAAAGGAGATTTGAGTCCCATTTCCTCTTTGGTTGCGGTCTAAGGTTAAGAACTCATAAAAGTACATGTTTGGGACATGGCAGTCACTTTACAGCATATTAACATGTACGGTTTTCCCATTCTCCTTGCCCAGTTGTACTGCGTCCTTGCTTGGCTTCACTGTTGGGCAGGGCAAAGGCGGTAAATGTAGGTTGAATGCTGTTAATGCCTGTTTCCGGGATTAGGGCAGTCAGCAGGCAAATGCAATGCCCATGCTCAGATGCAGAGCAGCATGCCAGAGATCCAGCAGGGGGCAGTAGTCTGTTTTCCTTTGCACTTGACCTTGTTCCCAAGCAATGGAGACCAGACTCTGAGTGGGCTCCTCTTAGATCGTGCAGTACAGATGTTCTCCACCAGCCAACACAGCTGATGGGAGCTGTAGTCTAAAACAGGGATGTCCAACAGTTCGGTCGCAATCTACTGACAGATCCCCAAGAGGTTTTGGTAGATCGTGGTCGATGTCTGGCTCCCTTTCCTTAGCGTCGCTAAAACTGACTCCTGCCCCACCCCCTTGCCCTGCCCTCCATTGTTGTATGATCTCTGGAAGGGAAGATGGGAGCTTTCTCTGTGCGGCTGTTTTGATCCATAGCGATCTTTTTGTGAGTGACTTTGACCCTTGCCCCACCCCCAAAAATTTAACCCCTAAAAATGGGGCTTTTCTCCTCCCTAAAGAAAGCTCAACAACTTTGAGCTGAACAAACAAAAAACAGGGGTAGATCACTGCCAGTTTTTAATTCTGAAAGTAAATCGCAGTCTCTTGAAAGTTGGCCACCCCTGATCTAAAATATTTGGAGGGCACCAGATTGGGTTTTTAGCTGTCAGATCTGTTCATTCACCATATTTTAAGTGTCGATAAGAACCGTCCACTGAAAATGTGTAGCAAAAATGTTACACGATGGGAAATGAGCATCAAATGGCTATGCTAGTTGAGGAAACAATATTGGTTATGACTCTTGGTTGTGTTTAGTCACAATAGCAAACCAGGAGTTGCTTTGTGTAATGTGTGAAATGGCCCTTCCTTGTTGTTGCAGCTTCCCCGTCCATTTGCCAGCTTCAGTTATCCTTCCGTGGCCATTGACATGTGGAGTGCTCCATGCTTCTTATGTCGATAGCATGCTCTGTTGGCCATAAATTATGCCTCGAGGGGATACACAGCCCACTGTCTCAGTGGTAGCATATGTGTCACATCTGGCTTTTAGAAAGCATACCGTGGAGGAATTGGACACTTCTGCTTTTATGTCTGCCTTGAGTGGAATGCTAGGTTGAAATTAAGGCCCCTTTAAAAAAAAAAAAGCTTTTATCCTTGGGCTTTTGTTGAACCTTATCACATAATATTTTCCTTGCTTGGAGGACCATACCAAAGATCCACTTAGCACAACAGTTGTGTCCTTTCTAACACGCCTGAGAAACACTTAAGCTGGACTTGACTATCTCTTGTTTGACCTCAGCATCTGGTACTCAGAGGTACAGTATATCTGGAAATCAATTTAGCCACCTTTGCTAATAGCCATGGATATGTTAGATTTCATTTTAGCTTTCAATCAGTCTTTAGTGTCCCTTTCTTCACATAAAAGTTATTTTGTAGATTGTGCTGTTCAAATTATACACAATATTCACCTCTGCTTCATTTTATAAGTAGGCTGGAAATTATGATAGGCCCTGGAAGGTCTAATGAAAACTGTCCATCTGTCTGCATGCGTAGGGAGCACTGCCTTGGCCCTTGAGCCTTTGGAATATGTAGGGTACAGATATAAGTTTTGCAACAACTGAGCTCCTTAAGTCAGGAGAAAAACATAGAATAAGCTTGTACTAATGAGATTCCCTAGTCATGGCGTGCCCCAATAAGAATTTTGTGCTGCTTAAATGATGGCTTGCTGCTTTATTTTATTAGATTCTTTAATTCTACTTCAAGGAGGCCACATCAGCTTCCATACTCATTCTCATTCTCTCTCTCTCTCCCCTTCTCTTTCATATACTCAGTTTTGTCTGTAAGGTAGGTTAGGCTGAGAGACAGTGATGAGGCCAAGACCACACAGTGAACATGAACAAGGATTCTAACCTAGGTCTCTATGCCCATCACAACACACTATTTACTACAGCACATTTTGTCATAGAATCATGGAAGGGACCCTGATAATCATCTAGTTCAGCCACCTGCAATGCAGGAATATGCAGCTGTTCCACCTGGGATCGAACCTGCAACCTTGGCACTATCAACACCTCGCTCTAACCAACTGAGCTATTCAAAAGGTGTCCGTAACCATGGGAAGGAGAGAAAATGCTGCGATGAGGTAGAGAAGCAAACACCTCCGGTGTTCAAGTCAAACCTTCAATTTAGTATTATTATGACTTGACAGGAAAAAGAGCAATTTCATATGAGTTGAGAAATGGCCCGTTTCCCATATCAACAAAAAAGGAAATGACTTCAAGTTGGACTCTTTCCAACAGTCTTTCCAACACAGTTTGACTATGAGGGACTCGGTTGTAACCACAACTTCCATTGGTTTCCCTTCCCTACAGGTAATCTATAAGCAGAACTTCTTGTGTGCTTAATCACACACACACACACACAAATTTTCAAAGGATTTTATATATGTTGTCTGTAATTTCTACTATGGTCATGTAAGGTCTGCCAGTAACATTCTGCATGTCACAGATGGGGTCCTGAGAATATGCTAGATGCCTTTTTGTGAACTATAATAGCTATATTACTATGCAAGAACATACAGGTAGGCTTGATTGACAGCAGGGCAGGCAAGTGGAACATGCCCTTGGGGAACTAATCTGATGTTGAATTGTAACATTTCCAAACAGGTTAACCTGTGGCCAGTAGAGTCTTTTACACTGGTGTGCATAGTCTGATTGCAATGTGTTGTTTTAAGTTGTGGGCTCGATCCCATTGAAACCCAGCAAGGAACACGCACTGCTCTCTTAATTATGGAACTTATTGTCTCTAAGCCAATTGCTTAGTTTTCTACATTTGCACCCCACCCTTTCTCCAAGGAGGTCAGTGCAGGATTATAACCACATAGCATAACAGTGTGTGTTAGATTAAGTTCAGATATCTTGATTTGCAAAGGCCCCTGAGGAGGATTCCTAGCAGAAAAGCCTTCTTGGTGTCAGTCCAGCTTTTCTCTGATACTCCACACGAGCGTGTTGTATTAGCGGCAGCAAAGTGACACAAGCCCTCTGCTTCTATTTAACGTATGCTCTCAACTCGCAAGGCTATTGCTGTTAAAAAGGAACAAATGATAATCATTATGTCAACAGTGAAAATGAAAGGGCTTCCACATAGTGATTCATAGTAAAATATTCCTTTTCCTTTTCATAAAATGGCACAGTGGCCATTTTCACTGATTACCTAGAACAGAACAGCCTTTTGTACCTGTATCTGTACTCTTAGATACAGATATTTGATTTTTTTTTCCTGCTGCCTGGTGGTCTAAATAGAACTGAGAACAGGGGCTAGCTCTGTTCATCTGAGAAAGCCTGTTGAAGCTCTGTTATTTTTTGTCATGAAAAAAACCACACATCCACTAGTCAGTCACTCGGGAATGTAGATTCACTACCTTAGGCACCAGAAATAGAAGGGCAGCTTTCTATGAATAATGTAATGGTTTCATTATTTTGATTGCTGGTGTTGTAACGTTTAGGGTTATCTGACTTTAGACAAGTACAGACTTACATAGAGGTATTTTTAAAAATCTCCATAATTTGTCATCCATGTGCTTAGCTGAAGGTGATGACTGCTGCTGTCGCATAATAGGAAACCTTTCTCAGAGAAGTACTTTTATGGCCCTGTTCTCTGACAAGTATGTAATAAAATGTGTTTGAAAACAAACATATGTCACATGAATGCATGACATTACTACATAGAAAGCATCTGGGGGGGAGTAAAAAAAAACCTAGAAGCTCCATATATGTAATAGTACACATTCAAGTGAGGCCTTCCACGAAATTGTTACAGTGTGGTAAAGGTAAAGGGACCCCTGACCATTAGGTCCAGTCATGACCGACTCTGGGGTTGTGGCGCTCATCTCGCTTTATTGGCCGAGGGAGCCGGCGTACAGCTTCCAGCTCATGTGGCCAGCATGACTAAGCCACTTCTGGCAAACCAGAGCAGCGCACGGAAACGCCGTTTACCTTCCCGCCGGAGTGGTACCTATTTATCTACTTGCACTTTGACGTGCTTTCGAACCGCTAGGTTGGCAGGGACCGAGCAACGGGAGCTCACCCCATTGCGGGGATTCGAACCGCCGACCTTCTGATCGGCAAGTCCTAGGCTCTGTGGTTTAACCCACAGCGCCACCTGCGTCCTGTTACAGTGTGGAGTGTCCATTAATTCCAGTGTGTCTGGTCTAAGTAAACCCAAGTTGAATACCACCTGAGGAGTTTTGTACATTATGCTGGAAATAGCAAACAGAGGAAAGGGAGAGAGAAGGTGCTTTTGCACAGGTAGATTTAGAAAGCAGGTATTTCATCTCTGGACACCAAATTGTCTCTCCCAGTATTGATCCTAAGTGGACATACAGTCGAGCAATAATTGTGTAGTAGCAATCGTCAGCTCTACCCTATATGAAGCGCACATTTCAGTTAAAGAAAGGGGCACTTGGATGTGTGTTTTGTTTGGCAGAGGAAAATTAAATATATCTGTTTCATGGGAGGAAATGGGTTTTTGTTGCCTCTGGCCTTGTCTTAAATATTATTAAGTTGTCTGGAGCTCAACAGGAAAATCTGAGGCAGATGCCTTTCTTTCACCAAACAACAGGGCATGATTAAGGAGATTTTACACACATACAACGAGCCTGCAACTTTAGCGCATTTAACTTCTCCGCATTCACATTTATGCGCATGGCAAAAAACTAGAAAGGGTGTAAGATTCCTGGAAAAATGACTTTGGCAATCCCACCCACCATTGAACCCAATCAGTTTTGACTTTATGTGATTTTGGCTTTAGGAGCGATTCCTTGAATGTTACCCACATAAATTGTCATACAGATGAGCAAGGTCTGATTTCTTGGCTTTGAGTTTAGAATGGGTACTCGGCTGTAAAATTTTGATTTCCATCTTTTGTTCTAGCTTAACTATTCTGCTTTCTCTTCAGTCCCTTTGTTTTGTTGTATTAAATGGACTTTGCCTGAACTCCGACCTCCATTAGCAGAGGTACATATGGCGCTGTACTTTGAGCTTGTGGAGAATGTAGTAAATTATCCCTTGGAGGGTTTGTGGCTAGTCTAAACAAAAGTGCACCCTTGAGATATTTGATAAAAGCGAGTCCCAAAGGCTCATCTGGTGTCTGTATTTATGATTAGTTTTATGAACTTGGACAATACCCTTGACTAGCCTTGGAGAAATGTGAGTTACAGTCATAGACTTAACAAGCAGGATAAATATTTATCATCTTGTTAATGGTAGATTTGGGAGACTAGTGGGTGGACATCTTCTTAAAAATTCACAGGACATTAAAATGGATGCAGACGCAGTAACTGATCGGTTTCTTAGCAAGTTTTATATAATAACTGAGGGGCATTTTTTTACAATAGAATGTAGCACCACTATCCACATACCCACACATGCAAAAAAGGAGATAATTCCCTCAAATGGTACCAGGGCTCTATGTGCTAAATTGCTCTAGCATCCCTGCTGACATCCCCTTGACATGTGAAGATGTCTTAGTCCAGGCCTTTGGGCAGAGATGAGGTTTGGTCCTGAAGGGATATTACTGGTTTTTGTCCACCCACTGCATTTTAGACTGTTTTTGAGGTTTTATGTCTGTGCAATGTTCTATATGTTTTACTTCAGAGTTATTGTTTGTTTTTTGCTACGTGCACCACGGCCTAGAATGGTGAGGGCAAAATTAATACGGCAATGAATAAAAACTAATAGAACTCAATATTGGCATGCAATTCAGTTCCGTAGGAAAGGGAGCTCCCTCCCCCCCCCCCGCTCTTTGCAGCTTCTGCCCCTTATGAATGTGAAGATAAGGGCTGCATAGTTTATAATTTCAGAATAATTGTGAAAGTGCAAAACGAATTGTGTAAGATAAGTTATGCAGTTGTGCTCAGTTTGCCCAAGTTGTGTGAGTCCCGAGTACAGAATTGTAATTGTTGAGTGCAGAATACACAAAGCAGCAGCAATTTTGTGTCGCATGTGGAAGTGACAGGTATAAAAAGCTAGGCTAGAACTTGTCTTCTTCATCTGGTAATCGGATCCAGGGAAGTTTTTGTGGTTTTGCGGGGCAGGGTTTAATAGAGAGGCATTCAGTCGCGTAAGCCCCAACCAGCAGTCTAACATAATGCAACCCAGGCCTGGGTTAACAACCTCAGTAACGAGGAGGCCTAAAATAAGGTAGTGTTTTATCCCTGTAACTTGTAATTCAGATAATAGGCATTTTTTGGGTTGGTTGCACAGCTGTCCAATCCAGTGTACAGCATTATTTTCACCCCATGTAGATTACAGTGGTACCTCTGGTTACGAACTCAATTCGTTCCGGAGGTCCGTTCCTAGCCTGAAACTGTTCTTAACCTGAGGTACCACTTTAGATAATGGGGCCTCCCACGCCGCCGCCACATGATTTCTGTTCTCATCCTGAGGTAAAGTTCTTAACCCGAGGTACTTTTTCCGGGTTAGCAGAGTCTATAACCCAAAGTATTTGTAACGTGAGGTGTTTGTAACCTGAGGTACCACTGTACACTTAAGTTTACATACCAATATTCATTGAAAATCAGGCACGATTGTCAAATACTAAGGCAAAGCATACATAAACTAAATTATGCGTCTGGGTAGCCTTGTTGAAACAAAGAAGGGTTTTAGCAGGAATCTAAAAAGCATAGGGTGAGAGCCTGCCTAATGCTAGAATTAGAAAAGAACTTTGCAAAAGGAAAAATATAGCTTGCATTTTTTGCGGGGCAGAGGGGAGAGAGACTTGGCTAATCAATATCAGCTACTAGTAATGCCAGTTTATATGCATGTGCTGTACAGCACGGTTGCTGGTTGTGCTTGGGTGGAGTTCATGTCACAATATTACCATCTCCAGCCACTCAGGCTGGGTCGATGTTGTACAGAGACCCCACACTGACATTATATCTACCTGGGAGCCAGCAGTACTGGCGTGGGAACCCCAGCTGGCTCACATGGTTGCAGCAGGGAACCCTCCGTACAACAGCTGACATATCATAGTGCGTATAACTGAGTCTTGTGTCTGATCCATACATACAACGGCAAGTAACAATATGGTGTTGCGCAATGACCAAGGTTGAGTTCACACTAGTTTCCTTGCATTTGGATAAATTACAGAAAGCGGCTTCGACGTTGCAGTTGTTACCCATGGCTCTCGCCATTCCTCACATGAAGTCAAGTCTACCCAACGGGCATGGTTGCTGATAGATCTTTCATTGATCATTCCATTCCCTTCTCTTTTTCAGATTCTCTTTCCGTTTCCAGCAATGATGCCAGCCCTCCTGCCTCGGTGACATCGCTCCAGCCCCATATGATTGGGGCACAGAGTTCCCCAGGTCCAAAGCGCCCGGGTAACACCCTGAGGAAATGGCTCACCAGCCCAGTGAGGCGACTTAGCAGCGGAAAGGCAGATGGGCATGTCAAGAAACTGGCCCACAAGCATAAGAAGAGAGGCGAAGTTCGCAAAAGCGCTGATACTGGCTCTCAGAAGGACTCCGATGACAGTGCTGCTACACCACAAGATGAAACTATTGAAGAGGTGTGTGTTTTCCAAGTTTTTCTTTGAATATTATATAGGCACACTCAGTTGAAATAGGAGTGTCGATTCAGGTATTATTATTTTGGGGGGTGGCACTGTGGGTTAAACCACAGAGCCTAAGGCTTGCCGTTCAGAGGGTCAGCAGTTCGAATCCCCGTGGCGGGGTGAGCTCCCGTTGCTCGGTCCCTGCTCCTGCCAACCTAGCAGTTCGAAAGCACATCAAAGTGCAAGTAGATAAATAGGTACCGCTCTGGCGGGAAGGTAAACGGCATTTCCGTGCACTGCTCTGGTTTGCCAGAAGCGGCTTGGTCATGCTGGCCACATGACGCAGAAGCTGTACGCCAGCTCCCTCGGCCAATAAAGTGAGATGAGCGTCGCGACCCCAGAGTCGGTCATGACCGGACCTAATGGTCGGGGGTCCCTTTACCTTTACCTTACAGCATCCTGGTACTTTTTGTTTTGTTCTTGGACACACTGGCCACACTGGGAGAAGCACCACTGCCTGGTTCTGGTGTGTTTTTTTTATGACCAGAGAGATACTTCCTTGTCTTCCATTGCTGCCAGAATCCTTAACAAACAGTTTGTTTTCTAAGTCTTCCATGGCACTCTTCCATAAACAGCCGCATCTGGCTGTTTTCATTCCTCAAAATGTGTTGCCTCATTTCTCTTCACTATGTTTCACTGCAAAGAGAGGGAATCTCACGGGACATCTTGACTATTCAGAAACATCTATGCTTTGTGATTGCTGCCCTGATCTATACTATGTGATACATTGCACTCTGATCCTGCAGAGTTAAATCAGACAGTTGTAAAAAAATAACTGTTAATCAACATTAGCGAACAGTTTAAGTACCAGCAAGATATTATCTCTGATTGGTGTTTTAGCCCCTTCCCCCTTAGTAGTTTTAACATGGAAGCACGACCCCAATTTTGCTATATTGAAAAGACATACTTGCATGTGTCTGTACACTTGCATGTTTCAGTACACAAACGTGACCATTCTGGCCCAATTCAGACATACTGATCCCAGTTTAATGACCCAAGACCTGTGAACCTGGGGTCAAGGTTTGTGCTCAAACGCCCTCCTTGCCCCAATTCCCTCATGCTCCCAGCTTGAGCAAAGTTATCTGTTTCTTAAAACAAAGTGTCCCACGATTCTAAACCACGTACCTGTTTTAATGGCTTCCTATAAACCAGGCTGTGAGGTCAAGAATTCTAGGGAACAGGTGTTTGCTCTAGTATGAAATAACCAAGATTTGAAAACACGGTGGGTTTGTTTTAAAGTGGAAGCTTAAATTCTCCAGGGAGGGGAAGGAGGGTGTGAGCCCAAGATTCGGCATGGCTTCTTCCATAGCACATAAACCGTGGGTTATTTGCTTGTCTGAGCTAGGACATAGTCAAGCCCACTTAATTTGGACCAACATTGGGTTGTTCTTTTGACATCAAACCCCTCTTCATAATCCAAATTCAGTAACAGAGTGAACTTCCATTCTATTTTGTATGATGGGCTTCCAGTTAAAATTCTCATTTGTTATCAGTACTGCTGCCCTTGCAGGTTTTACTGTCAATTGACATGTTTCTTAAAAGCACATTTTGGGGAGGCTTGTCTTCTTCCACCAGAAGGTTAAAATGAGCTGAACTCTCCCAAAGGATATATGGATAGCGATGGGGTCTATAGAGTGCTCTCGGGTTTGATAATTTTCATGGCATATTAGAAAGGGAGAGGAGACCGTGTGTAAGAGACTGGGCTATGTACCAGAAATGCTGGCCTTCCGACATTATAAGACTGCTGTCAGAAGATGAGGCTCTATGAAGTATTTTCCATATTCTGAAACACTATATAAATGCTTAAGTACTGTTAATGTTGCATTTGTAGAGAGGGCGTAATGAGGGTTTGAGCAGTGGCACGCTCTCCAAATCATCCTCGTCAGGCATGCAGAGCTGTGGAGAGGAGGAAGGTGAAGAAGGGGCTGATGCTGTTCCACTTCCCCCTCCAATGGCAATCCAGCAACACAGTCTACTCCAGCCAGATTCGCAGGATGACAAGGTAAATAAATGAAAGGAGGGAGATCCCGTGGCAGAATGGTTTGACTGAAATGATTTGTGTTTGGTAATCAAAGCTGATCGACGTGCAGTGTGTCATGTCAAACCCGAACATTTTGCAGAGCAGTATGGGCTCCCTGTGAACAGACCAGGAAGAGAGTAGTAGGTGGTTCTTCATATCCAGAACCCTGTGTGGTGGTGGTGGTAGTGGTAATAAAATCCCTGCGCCACAAAAGTTTGAAGTCTACACAGTTAAAAACAATAAAACAGCAAGCCAGACCCACAGCACAGACTAGAGCAACCTCAGTCCTGTTTCTCAAAGGCCTCCCTGAAGAGGAACATTGTCATTGATCTTCTGAAGGTCTGGGGAAAGAGTTGGTTGGGTGTGCCTCCCTAGACCTTAAGAACATCATCATGCCTAGCTGTTCTCATTCCTGCATCTCGCCCCTCCATCACTGTGGCATGCGGAAGTTCCTTCCATCTTTTTGGATGTTTGTCTGCCGTTGTCCTTCGTTCATCTCAAATTGGAAGGCTTTGTCAGCGCAAAGTTTTGCTAAGCGACCTGATTCTTCACATCTTTCATTTCATTCGACGTTCTGCTGCTTTCAGGCTTATCGTTTGAATTTTTAAAAAACACACCCACTCGGCATAATTTATGCCTTCTGACATAAACAAAAATTTATCTTATGATTCACACCTAACTTTTCGAAAATACAGATTTTGTTGTTGTGTGTATGGTTTTTTCACGGACTTCGCTCTGCACCAAATACTTATTTTCCAAATGCACTTTTGGAATACCAGTGACTTTGCTTTTTAATATTTTCCTCTTCCTTTTTTGAGGGGCAGGGTATTTTTTATGTGAGATCATGGCTACGCTTTCTTGGCAACAAGCCACCATTCTGGGCAAAGCAGATGTTTTCAGCATTTGGGGGTTTCCTACCCCCCCTCCACACCCTTGTGGTTTTCTTGAGGATCTTAATCATTGTTAAGGTAACCACATCCTGACTAGCAGTGGGAATTTCCTGCATGCTCAGTAAAATTGACTCCCACAGTGTATAAAAGCATGGTAGAACCCAAAGTGAAATGTTCCTAGAGATGGACAGGAAGACCCCAAATTCTTCCTGTCCTTAGAATAAGTTTGATTCTTTTGTACATTAAACATTTGAGCCCCTACCCAGATGCTATCACAGGGCTCCAGCCAACAGAAGGAGCCCTATGTGGGTCAGAGCTTTCCCCATTCAGTGAGTTGAGGAATGCCATGTCACAGAAGCTGCTAAGAACTTCCATAGCATTGGAGGCCATGCTGCTTTTGGCTGAGATTCTAGCTCTCATGCTAAATTTAAAGCACCTAAAATTATTTTGTCACCCTTGGGAAGGATTTTGCTTCTGTTTCTCATCTCTGTGCATGGGAAAGTCTGGAACAGACCTTTAAGGTTCCTGTGCTTCCATCTAGACCCTTGCTCTCTTCACCATTTGTATTGTCTGGTGGTTTTAAAATAGGAAGTGTTAGAGGAGATCTGGAATACAGTGGTACCTCGGTTTTCGAACGTTATCCGTTCCGGTAGACCTTTTAACTTCTGAAATGTTCGAAAATTGAAGAATTTACCTTTGGAAGCATTTACTTACAGAAAACTCAATACGTTCAACTTCCAAAAAGTGTTCGAAAACCAAAGCAGTTACTTCTGGGTTTTCGGCATTCAAAAACTGAAACATTCAACTTCCGAGACGTTCGAAAACCAAGTTACCACTGTATTAGAAACACAGGAGCTTCTGTCTTTTTGGAGCCATGCTCTGCATGCTGTGAGAGGACTGGGGAAGAATATGCATGAGCCAGAAATGTTGTCTCAGTCTCACCATACATAGCCGCGTGAAGAGTGAAGCAGCACCTGAACAGCCCTAAAGGTCTGGAAAGTAATTTGACAAACCATTAAAAGTTAATTTCCACCCATTCCTCCACATTTCTCCATTCTGGAGTCCCGTGTGTCGTATAAACTTGACAGTGCTGGAGGGTGCAAGTGTCAACTACTTTTTAAAGGGATTTTTTTCTCACAGGACTTCTCTGTGCAATAATACAAATGCCAGAATATAAAACCCACCATTGTTTGCATGCTTGTGTTTCGCTACGGGGCAAATAGGGCTTCCACCTTGTCCCAGTCATTGCTCACACATTCTCTTAGAATATGGTGAGAGAAATACATGCATGATGCTTGATGGACACCCTGTAAGCTTTGGGATTGGCTATCCATGTCACAGAATCGCAGGAAAAAAGCAGCACGGGGTTTGGAAATGCATCTCAGAACTTCCTTTTTTTAAAAAAACTCATCTGCTTTCCTAGTTGGGTAGACTACTTAGATGATTGACATATGTGTAAGGCAATATTAAGAGTTCTAATCGCTGTTTATTGTGCCAAATGGCTTTTCCATTCTGTTAAAACACTTGCCCAGGCCTTTTTATGGTGCAGGGGTGGCCCAAACCTGCTCATATTTACACACGCAGTCATATAACAGGGTGCTCCAAACTGACACCCACACTCATGCTGACTCATAATCGTACGTGTGGTTTGTTCCCACTCAGCAGAAGTCTCGCATACTGGGTGTTGGTGTGATTGGGTGTTGATGTGAAGCACCCAGTTCGTAGCTGACATCATTGCACAGAGGAGGGCTGAGGGAATCCATCCTCCTTCGTCTA
The DNA here is from genome assembly GCA_034642415.1 of Podarcis siculus. Taxonomy (NCBI): domain Eukaryota; kingdom Metazoa; phylum Chordata; class Lepidosauria; order Squamata; family Lacertidae; genus Podarcis; species Podarcis siculus. Next base: position 453,967 of record JAXCMG010000163.1, read on the forward strand.
AAGTTCTGGGCAACCATCTGAACTGAGGCTAGAATCTAATGTGGCTTTATCATTAACCCTTTGATCGCCAACACTGATACTGTTTTGTGACTCTTGATACCCCACTCCTAAACACACTTGCGCCAGTCTTTTAACCTGAAATGCCATCTTTTGTAGGCCTGCTAAACAGTTGTTTGGGCTTGTTCTCTGTCTCACTGCAACCAGAAACACAGAAAGTTCATTGAAAAGTAGCTTAGGGTAAGAGGCCAGCCTCTTCCTGCCTCTGCGCAATTTATTCACTGCCCCTCGTTACCCTCACAACCAAGAACTCTCGTTGTGCCATAAACCCACCTTGAATTGCTATGTCCCTAGCTAAATTGTCAGAGGCACAAATGAATCACATCCCATTCCCGCCCCCCATTTCCCCCTGTTGTGATTTAAAGGGAATTTGTATAATTTCATCCTGATTGGATTTTAGCACACACACCCCATATGTGGCAAGCTCTAGTTGACGTATTCAAGCAACTAGTTTGGCTGAGTTTTCCTCTCCCTTTGTGGGGCAGAAACTACCTATTACGTATGCAACTTCTTGCACTTAACAAATTGAGATTTGGGCTCAGTAATTTTACCTGAAATCTTTTTTATTATGTACAAAAAAGCTTTTGCATTATAAATATTTTGCTCTGTTCCATTTGGAAAAAATAATACTAAATATGGGAAAAACTAGTAAAAGGTCATAAGATTACAGAGAATCTTTCTCTTTCTCTCCATGTTCAATAGGTTGACCATAAAGCATTTCCCCTATTTCCTTAATATTTTTCACCCTGACAGGATGAAACAAAAATAAAAACAAGCAGGTCTGGCAGTCACATATTTCCTTATTGCAGCTTTATTGCAGGGTCTGAAATAATAGTATAACTGTGGTAACCTGTCCAGTTCTCAGGTTCTTATCTTCTAGTTTCTTACAATGCTTAGGAATTCAACATAACCTTGCCGTTCGGACTAAAGCAACCAAGAATGTCTCTACCACAAGGTTTATTTATAATTCCCAAAATCTCTGGATCAGTTCTCACAACTAGGCCTAGAGTCAAGGTTTTCCTCTTCAGATTCCAGTCAGGCAACAGGCGAAATTAACAATTATCTCAGCTCCACCTTCAACATTTGACCACTTTCAAGTTGCTTGAGCTTCTCCTTCTCCTACTTTAGTAATGTTTGTACCATCCCTTAGTTTGAACTCCTTGGGGCCATGGTTTCAAGCTGTGTTCCAGGGAATTCTGGGATTCCTTGGAAACGTCATGTAGGCATTTCTCAAGTAGAAGATCAGGAATGGCGAACAAGCTCTCTGGAAAAAGGCTTCTTTGCAAGTACTGTACTGATCTTCCCCTGTAATGCATGCGTAGCTACATAGCAGTTTTGGTTATGTTCTGAGGAAGTCAAATCTCCATTCTCATGCAGCTATGGTGAGGCCCACAGGCTTTGCCAGTGTACCTTTGCCTTGTATACTTAGGAACATTTCCCAGAATTCTCTAGAACATGTGAGGGTGCCTTGGCAGCCAAGCTGATGAGAAGGGGAAAAAAACAAAACCTTAGTGATTTATAGCAAATTTCATTGGGCAGGAATGGGCATACTCCAGTCTCAAGCTGTAGTGGGCTGCAAGGCATATGTGCCAAAGAAGTGCATGTTTTGTTGTAATATGTAGCCATTAAAAAGACAATTCACAAGTAAGTATGCACCTCCCGTTTTATGATGGCATTCCTGTGGGAATTAATTCTTCTCCAGTGTTTTGGTGCTACACAACCAAGCTGTTAATTGCTTTTTAAAAAAAGAAGGTATCTCCCGATTTGTATTTCAAGTCAGGCATTGTGAAATAATTGCCATTCTGATACACATCCAGGGTTTACCCAGTTACAGTGAGCAGAAAGGAAGGAGACAACAACAACAATGGCTGCCTCTATTTCCCTGTCCCTTTAAACTTGCTCAGGTGACATCCCTGTCCAGCCACTAGCACTTAATTCGGTGCCACTAAATAACAACCACTTCCATCACAGGATCTCAAAGATTCTTCAGTTTTCCATTTGGCGGTGCCATACATCATCTTGAGTTGTGCTTAAATTGTAGCTTCTGAGTTTTCTTCTTGTTTTGGATAGAATTGCTAAGAGAGCTGCTATATTACTGTATAACTAATCTTTTTTTGTTTTTGTTTTCCTTTGTTTCTTTTCTTTCTTTTCTTTTTACTCTTCCTGTAGCATTATGTTGATTTATGTTCTGTCTCTGCTTTGGCTCAGTTTCCCTACCTCTCCATTTAGAGTTTCTTGTGTGTTCTCGCATTTGCCCCGCTCCCAATGTCCCCTGTCTCATCGAAGCTAACTCTACAGCACATGAAATTTGCATATTATTATTACTATTCTTTAAATTATGGGAGCTAATCTTTCCGCTCCCATAGATGAGGTTGAACAGAGTTCCGTGTTCTGAAGCATTGTACCTGTTGATTTAACATGTCCGTCCAGTGGTGAAGAACAACGTAACCTGTGTTTGCATGCTGTGCATCCCTGCTGGTCCTTGTAATATGAAGTGAGGTTCATATTATTATGCCTTGTTTAGCTTCCAGTTACTTAATGGTACATGTAATCTGCAAACAGGCTTGCATGTTTGCTAATTACTGAAAGCCAAATCCAGTGGCCACCAACCCTCCCAATATCCTTTTGCTGTCAACACCTTTTATCCTCAGTTGCAGCCATAAATTGGCATCTTGTAGCTTTTGAGGACAGAGATCTTCTAGACTCTGCACTTACCTTTGGGGGAGATGGATGGCACAAGGAATGGTGAGCAAAATGACCCTGCTCCCTTTTAGAATCATCAATTGGCTCCTTGTTTAGTAGTCTTAGCCTACTCTACAGTTGATTTATTGTTTCGTTCATTCGTTGCAGTACTTTTCCCTGTGGCTTTATAATGTGAGCTGAATTGGGAGGGGTGGGAAAGGATCCTTAGATAATTCGGTACATCCGGCATTGGCTTTGCGTAGTAGCTTTGATAGGTTCTACAGAAAGGAAAAGATCAAGGCTATCCAAAAAAATAGCCCCAGTCATCCAGCTGCAAACGGAGCATTATGAGATCCTATCCAGGTATTATAAAAGCATTAAATGGACACAGGCAGATTAATGTTTGTCAATACCAGAGTTTATTTAAAACTTCCTTTGGTGCTTGTGTCAAATAGAGGGTTTTTTAAAAAATAGAAGTGGAAACAGAGGCATTTTGTTCATTAGCAAGATGCCTCGGGGACAAATATTGATAGTGTGTATAGCCTCAAATTGATATTGGGGATGCCTCTCCTGCTTTTCACCCCATTGTGCAGACATCTTCCCGGTTATTGGTACGTCCTACCAGCTCAGAGACTCCCAGCGCAGCCGAACTTGTCAGTGCAATAGAGGAGCTTGTGAAGAGTAAAATGGTGAGTCTGGTTTGTTGGATGGCATGTTTTCCTTCCTTTTGGGGGAACCCTAGAGGCCCTCAATACGTTGTTGGACCACAACTCTCATCATCCCCAACCATATTAGCTGGGACTGATGAGAGCAGGATTCCCACAATATGCAGACGGCTATGGATACCCCAGCTGAGGACCAGCTCCGAGGGCCTTCTGGCGGTTCCCTCACTGTGAGAAGCGAAGTTACAGGGAACTAAGCAGAGGGCCTTCTCGGTAGTGGTGCCCACCCTGTAGAACACCCTCCCGTCAGATGTCAAGGAAATAAACAACTATCTGACTTTTAGAAGACATCTGAAGGCAGCCCTGTTTAAGGAAGTTTTCAATGTCTGGTGTTTTATTGTATTTTAAATATTTTGTTGGAGGCCGCCCAGAGTGGCTGGGGAAACCCAGCCAGATCTGGGCGAGGTAAAAATAAATTATTATTATTACCCCTGTTTAGAGTAGCGTGGAATCCTATCAAAACATGTGGCTCTAGGAGCCATATTGGGGAATCAGACCAGAAGTCTCCCCTGTTGTTTTGCGTCCAAGTATCTGGTATTCAGTGGTACACTACTTCTGAACATGAAGATTTATTTAGCTCTGAGAGCCAATCCAGATTGCAGTCACCTAAGGTAGCAGCTGTCGCCACTTATCGTGGTAGTAAACTTCACAAGATAAGGAACTTGTTTCATTTATCCAGGCTTCAGCTTTGATTGCTGGTATCAGGCCCCTTCCTGGAACCCTGGACTTAGGCACAGTTAGCCTGTGTTAGTGTGGACCTGAAAGGAAACTGCTTGCTGGGTGCAGCAAGGAGGGCTGCAGGAGGACCTCTGGTGCCTGCAAATGGCCACAAACATGCCAACACATCTTACCACTCTTTGATTGCACCAGGGAAGGAGAGAGTTGTGAATACCCGTACACAGTTGACAAAGGTGTTAGGATAATAAATTATCAACATGTTCTTAAAATAGATAAAAGTACAGCATGCGTACGTGAAATAGATTGTTCTGATGGTGTTTCCCCAATCTCACTTGTTTATCGTTTTCCTCTTAGGCTCTGGAGGATCGTCCAAGCTCACTGATGGTGGACCAGGGAGACAGCAGCAGCCCATCATTCAATCCTTCAGACAACTCACTTCTCTCCTCCTCTTCGCCCATAGATGAGATGGAAGAGCGGAAGTCCAGCTCTTTAAAAAGGCGACAGTAAGACTAGCCCACCAATCCCTTTCCCTTATATGCTTAAGAAGAGCATCTGTCCTTTGCCTTCTGTGTTGTAAAATCTGTGTTATTGTAGACATTAGTTTCTACCTTTTTTGTTCAACGAGTTAAGACTTTGATTATTTCAACTGTTGGAGGATTTTGCCGGAAAGCCAGCTGAATTGCAATAAATTCCCCTGTCTAACACATTAGCACCCATTCTTGCGCTTGTAATGCTTTTAAAAACTTAGCAGGAAAGTTGAGAGTCTCAGAAACATTAAATGTTTACTTTGGGGGGCTCTTCAGTTCACACAAATGGTAGCTGCAACAACCAGTTAGGCCTTTAACGATACCACTTTGTGGAATGTTGATTATATTAAATCCACTTGGCATGCACACTTCAAATTTCAGTATGAGAAACATTAGTACTTTTATAACTATTCTTGAAGTAGATATATTTTTTAAAAAAATCTCATGTTGCTTAGTCACACCTTATTTCACCATAGTATTCCCTACTGTTGTCACATTATTTGCATGCATAGAAATTGTTCATATTGCAAAACGCCACCCTTAATTATTCTCACTTTTCGTAACTTTGCAGCTATGTTCTACAGGAATTAGTGGAGACGGAGAGAGATTATGTGAGAGATCTTGGTTACGTCGTAGAGGTATGTCTTTTTAAAATCAGTGTGCTGCTTACAGTCATATCAGAAACACAAACTTCAAAAGGGTAAAGAGGAAAGCGCCATTCCGCTCCACCAAACACCTTTGCAGGATGCTACCAGCAGTGCTTGGAGAAATCTACTTTGTCACCTGTTATATTAGTCCCTTTTTAGCTAGTTATGAACTAGGTTAAGATTTGAAATTACTAGACAACAGTTTCCAATGTTATTGATGAGCTAGCAATCATTCCATATGTAAAGTATCTTTGAGAAGGCGCTTTTTACAAGCTGCCAGCTTAACTGCATATGGACAGCTGAAAATGTAAATTCTGAATCCTGGCTGTAATTAGTTTCCATTCCAGCACGAGATCAGGACCGCCTGCTGTTTCTTGGCTCTTCTGTAAAATAAGCTGTTGAATCTTTAAGGCCGGCTTGGTAATATATTTGCAGCGAAGGGGCCTGTTCAGCCCTTGTGCAGGAATGTAGGCAATGGAATGGCTGGCAGTATTTCAGTTTTAGAACGGACAGCTGGAACACCTTTTAATAAACAGGCCTCTTAATAGATTTAGGAACAACTTCTGAACGTGGCAGCAAATTAAACAAGTACAATAGATGTACTTTAAAAATGGATTCAATTAGATTGCTTTGAGTTGCTGCTTCTGTTGTCCTGAATTTATGATCTGGAAAGAATCAGAAGTGTGGGATCACAGGGCTCACTAGGCTGAGTTACAAATTGTATTGAGTACCCCAGCTTCTGTGTTCCAAATTGCGTTCATTCGTGCAACCTAATTGAGCAGATTGTTGCCCACACCAGGGCTGCTCTACATATAGGGCTTCTTCGGGCCCTTTATGGCACAGTAGACAATTTGTATGCTTGCATTCATTGCACATGCAGATCTGCTTGCTCCCGCAACGGCTTGTTTTAGGCTATGAAATCCCCCTACGCAATAATGTACAAGGGTTTATGACCAAACAGAAAACAGTTTGTATAAACTGGATGGTATGTGTAGTGAATTGTTAGCTGTTGCTGGAATGTGTGCAAATACACTCGTGGAGGTAGCTGTGGGTTCTGTGTGTGTATGATAAAAAATTATTATAAAAAAAGAAAATAATACTTGCACACATATCACACAAACTGGCCCCCAGTAACGCACACTGAGTCCCCATAAGTCTGGATCCAGCATGAATTTGCTGTCAAGATTCAGATAGATATTTTCCTTTTGCCTTTCTGAGATGCTTTTCCCACAGACTTGGTCCCGTGAGTTGATCCATACAAGGAGCAATGTAACATTATACATAAAGCACGCAAACTGATAATATGGAAAAGAGTAAATCAGGATTTGTTACGAGTTTCAATACTTACTTGACCACAATGTGGAAGCATGTTGGAAAAGGATTTTCAACTACGCAGTTGCAAAAATGTTTGGCTTCTCATTGGGCCTCTTGTGTTTTTTATGATCTAAATAAGGCCATGGCTTATGGCAGGTGTGGGCAGCAGACCACTGGCTAACCCTGATGGTTGTTGATCCTATCCTGCGAGGCATTTCTTAAACAAGAGTTCATATTCAGAATCAATGAATGCATATTAGTTATGCCATTAGGACTTCATCCTGAATACAGTGGTATCTCATGTTACGTACTTTCCGTTCTGGAAGTTTGTTCGTAACAGGAAACCGCTCGTAACATGAGTGCCTCTCGCTGCTGCCGTGCCACCGGAGCATGACTTCCGCTTGCATCCCGGGGCAAAGTTCGCAACAAGGGGCATCTACTTCCGGGTTAGCGGAGTGCGTGACTCACAGCATTCATAAGGGGGACGGTACATAACACAAGGTACCACTATATGTACTTTCAGCCACCCCCCTAGGTAGGTAAGGTAGGTAGGTAGGTAGGTAGGTAGGTAGGTATTATTAAAAACACATCAGCTGGCAGGGGGATTTTGGGGGGTGGGGGAAGAATGATAAAGGGCCCAAGATGATACTCAGCAGTTTGAAATGTTAAAAGTAATAAAAAGGTGAACAGCGGCGCTCATGTCCATTTTTCTTACTAACTTACTCCAGGGTTACATGGCACTCATGAAAGAAGATGGTGTTCCGGATGACATGAAAGGGAAAGACAAAATTGTGTTTGGCAACATTCATCAAATATATGACTGGCACAGAGAGTATGTATGTTTTTGTTTTTGTTCATAACTGGTTTTCTTTCTGGTTCTCATCTCGCATAACCAGCTGAAGAAGTGGACAAAAACCACCCCAAGCAGCATAAAAATATTATACTGGAAAAATTCAGTTGAGCACGTTGTAAGGATTGATGTAGAACCATAGAATTGTAGAGTTGGAAGGGTTCCTTTTGGGTCACCTAGTCCAATCCCCTGCAATGCAGGAATCTCAACTAGATCATAAATGACAGGTGGCCATCCAACCTCCGCTTAAATATCTCCAGCGAAGGAGAGTCCACCACCTCTCATGGGAATTGGTTCCATTGTCAAACAGTTCGTACTGTCAAGAAACGTCTTCCTGCTGTTTAGTTGGAATTTCATTTCTTGTAACTTGCATCCATTGGTTCGGGTCTTATCCTCTGGAGCAGGAGAAAACAAGCTTGCTCCATCTTTCATGTGACAGCCCTTCAGAGACCCTTTGCCAAGTGTCAGGCAGGGAGCTACTGGATAAGGGGGTCTTTTCTCTGGAGGCACACAAATTATGTATTTTTTCAACCAGGCATCCACCATTAGGTGCCAGGGCAAAGGTTGCCCTGCTCTCTTGTGCTTTTTGTAATGAATGGATACTGTTGGAAGGCCATTCCTGCATATGCATCTGGTGCCCAGTTTATTTCAGTAGAAAGAAATTACTTTGGTTTTTACCACTTGGGGGCTGTTTCTAATTTACAGCATGCCACAGGTGGAATTATAAGCCAGTTATTTCCAGCACTAAGGTGGTTTAGCTGTGCCTTGTTTCAGATGGAAGTCTGACCTCTATATTGCAGTTTGCTTCCTAACATTTGGACATGTCTGGTACCTAAGGATGGAGCCTAGTCCTAGTTGTTCTAATAACAGGGATGCCCTTGATTTAATATAACTTTGTGGCTCAAGAACATGGTCTCAGCTGAAAGTTTCAGATCCCTTCATTTCAGAATTGTGCACGGTCTGCCATAAGATGTGATCTTAGATTTTGGTTCTGTTCTGTCAGAGCAGCAATTGCTCCTAGTGTCTGGGAGTCTTATATTTGGAAAGTCTACAGACAAGAATAACTGTCTGGTGGACTATTTGGACTATTGCAAGACATTTTTGAATGGATTCATTTATCTCTGCAGAATCTGTGGATGGAAGGCCTACATTGCAAACATTGTTAGGGCCCCGCAAATGGCCTTCTGTGTCTTCTATCCCTTTAGTATCTCTACGAACGAGTGGTGGCAACTACATAATAGACAGACCTTGGATTAGAGCCAGTTCCTCAACTGCTAGTGCAGGTTCATGTAACATGATTCATCTACACTGGAATTTCCCTTATCCCTAGATAAAGATAATTTTGCAATTTGCTTTTGCTCAAATTTGGAAGTAACATGAGTGCATTGACATGCAACTCTACACACCATGTTCACTGCTCAGCTATTTGTCACTGTGATGAAGAAGACATGGCGTATGTGTTAGTTGAGCTCTGATTCAGAGGAATCCCAAGTTAGGGCAAAGCTTCCTTGCTGTTGCTTGTTAACTTTCATTTTGAAGAAACCCTACACTTTCCCCAGATGTTCTACGCCTGGTCTCAGAATTGTCCCAGCCACACAGTCAAACCAAGTGGCTGGTTGAGGCAATTATAATTTTAAGGGAACTTACTCAGCAGTGTCCAAGCTGAGAGGGGCACCCTGGGATTTCTTGCAGCATTTAAGAGGTTGCCGGGCTGGACATAACACTGGGGCGATGTGATATGGCTGCTGGCAAATGACATAAGTGTCTTCAGTCAATCCACTGATGCGTCTTCCACAAACCTTTCTATTTCCGAAAGTGGATGCCTCCCACAGAGGAAATGCAGCCACACTGTTGTCTGCTGTTGAATCAGTTGTCTGTTGCCACAATGAGGCTAATAATAAATCTATTTTTGTACTGCTCAGTTTCTTTTTAGGAGAATTAGAGAAGTGCCTTGAGGATCCAGAAAAATTGGGATCACTTTTTGTTAAACATGTAAGTATGTCCCTCCTCTCCATTGCATATATAGAAGCTGCGTCAATCATAGATCTGGATATTTGACAACATACAAGCAGCCCTTATATCTTCACCCATGTATTCTCCATTCTATGCCTTTTAAAAAAATGCATGAACTTTGATTTGCTTCTTTGCCTTCCAAAATGCTTAGTTAGAGTGGCAGGAATAGTAAACTTGGGGGAGATATAAAGAAATTGTGCACAGAACAAATTCCAGCACTAACGCCTTCCGTTCTCTCTTAAATGTGTAGGCAGTGACAGAACATGCAATCTGTTACACTCTCACTTAGTTTCCTGGTTTTTCTACTTAGCCAGACTTTTGTGGCTTTCCATATGTACAACGAATCTGAAATATGCTCTTAAAGAACAGAGTTTATTTCTTTATTTGGACCATGACACATTTCTTCATGGTGGGGGTGGGAGTCTCCTCAACAAGATCAGCCATGGTGGCCACACTTCCTGAAAGATGGAGTTGTTCATTACTGTCATTTTAGCCCTGCAGAGCGCACAGCCAGAGAGGAGTATTGGACCTTGCTCTGACTCAAAGTGTGCCCTAGAATGCCCACAACCTTAGAGTACACTCCGGAATTCTTTGCAATATAAGGAGGGTTCATGACTGGCTCTGACAGTTCCTTGGCAGTGGGAAGCAGTCCCTGAGGGCACAAAGTTTTGGAGCAGCTGCTCTCATGCAAAAGCCTGCATAACAAATGGATTTATTAATTTGGGGGCAGCAGGGAGGATATGCCTTGACAGTAATGTGGGTCATAATCCTCTGCCAAACGTCTCTGGGCACAAAGTGTAGACTTGAGGCGAACATAGATATGACCACCAGCAGGCTAATTGTGTAAAAGGTGCAATTATCGTTGTTGGCTGTTTTCGTGTACGGCAGTCATGGGGAACCTCTCAACCTCCTTCTGTTGCTGAACTGCAATGGCCATCACCTCTGAGCCTTGCCCATGCTTTCTTGGACTGATGGGAAGTGTCGTTCAGCAACATCTGAAGAGCCAGAAGTTCCCCGCACCTAGTCTACAGTCTGTTGCACACTTGATTTATCCAAGCACTTGTGAGCATATGCAAGGAAGAGAGTAGGTGAGACAGTATGGAAAATGCAATATCTTATATGGACCATTATATTCCTGTAGAATATGGTAGCTTTTGTTCTAATGATCTGTGCTACTCTGGTCCGTGCCAAGTATGCTTTACGTTTTCATGAAATACAACATCCTTGTTCTTTTCCCTCTGCTGCAGGAGAGAAGATTGCACATGTACATAGTTTACTGCCAAAACAAACCAAAGTCTGAGCATATTGTCTCGGAATACATTGATACTTTTTTTGAGGTAAGTGCCAAAGGCAGGAGGTTAGCTGTCTCTTTCTGGACAGAAGAAATATACTCATAATCTTTTCCAAAAATTCTTGTTCTTTGCAGTCTCTGAGACATTATCTCTCTCAGGATCTGTGGCTGAGATCAAAATTAGTTTAATGTTACCAAATGAATAAACTTTCTCCCAACCCCCAGTTAGCTCTAGGATTTAATAACTCTGCACATCAAATTCCGCTTCAAGGTGAATTACAGCATGGAATCGTGTGGGTTTTTTTGTGATTTTACCATACAATACTTGTGAGACATCAGGAAGCCGAGTGACATCGACTCATTTAAGTGGATGTTAAGATGTTGTCATAGCAACCTGAATTCAAATCACTAGCTGCTTTCACATACCAAGCCAAAGACATTCAAATGAGTGGGAAAGTTTAAACCATTGTTTCCCAAGCTTGGGTCTCTTGCTGTTTTTGGATGGTGCTCCCATTATCCCTAGCTAGCAGGACTAGTGGTTGGGGATGATGGGAATTGTAGTTCAAAAACAGCTGGAGACCTAAGTTTGGGAAAACACTGGTTTAAACAAAGAGTAATAGAGACTACTACTTATTCAGATGTGGCTAAATCTCTGTTTACAGTGTTGATTCTGTCAGCTTGAAGGTACAAGCAAGGATAGGTGTTGGTCCCTAGATATGTATGAACACATGATACCTATGTACTGACTGAGCATCAAGTGTTAATAGAAAACTAGTGTTAGCCCAACAGACAATCCAAGGGAATAGTTTACTTTTGCATCCTTCTTTTGCCAGCCAATCAAAGCCTGGAAAATTCAGTAGGGCCAAAGTGAGTCTTTCTTGTCCCAAGCTGGACTGAGGTTGCTGCCACCATCATCTCCCTTTCCTATTAAAGTTTAAGCCCCCAGGTTATTAAAATGTAAGCCCCCAGGTTTGGCATCCATAGATGGTCTGGCTGTGTGTAACTAAGAATAACTGCCGTCCTTTAACAGGAGGGATGATAGGCCCAGACAGGATAAAGGTTTCAATATTTTAATGTTGTGTTTTAATTTTGTTTTTAAGTTGTATTCATTCAATTTGTTTTTATTATCGCTTGTAAGCCACCCTGAGCCTGGCCTTGGCTGGGGAGGGCGGGGTATAAATAAAAATTATTATTATTATTATTATTATTATTATTATTATTATTATTATTAAGAGGATGAGACAACAGATTTCTTTGGGATATGGATAGAATGAAGTCAGGGAAGACGAGAGCCCTACTGAAAAGCAAACTTTTTTTTTTAACAGTTCATTTTGCTAAGTAAATTAGAGAGTTAATCTAAGGGAAGCTGTTAGGAATCCTGAAGGGAAATCTGTATTACAGTAAATGTCAAAACTAGCCTCCTTGATGATACTTCCTCTCAAAAGAGAGAGTTACAGGATCTGCTCTGAACTTTTATTTTACTACTACTAGGACCTGAAGCAACGTTTGGGTCACCGACTTCAGCTCACCGACTTGCTGATAAAACCAGTGCAAAGAATTATGAAATACCAATTGCTACTAAAGGTAAGGCACTTTGAATGCTCTCGGTTGGGGTTTTTATTGCTGTATAGCATTTGGAACCCTTAAAAAAAATAGATTGCTTTGCATCTTATAGATATAGGCAGATATTTCTCAGAAAGCACCCACAAATGTTCTTTGTTTTTGTTGGAGCACTGTGTGTCTGCTAAGGTAGTTTACATAAGTATGCAACAGGAAATAGTAAATAACTAGTGTTAATTCTGATCTGAAAATGTTTCATTTCCTTTGTTTGCCAATTTCAGAGAAAGCAGAGCACTTTGTTGGGATTTAGCTACTTGTGAATAAAAAAACATTTGTTTTGTTTTGTTAGATTTCTTACCTCCCTTATAATATATGGTTACAACCATAAAATACACAACCTAAAGCACTTCCCCATATAAAACAAAAACACAGTCAATATGCAAAACAATTAAAGGACAGTCAGGAAACACACTTTCTTTTTGCTGTTTGATTTCTTCACCTAAGCATTTTATTTCTGATATGCTGTACATCAGGGCTTCCCAGAAGTCCCAAAATGGGATGGTAGATAAATGCACATGTTATTATCATCAGCAGTTTCTGATCATCAGGACTGCCCAATATATATGCATACACATATATAATTTTAATGGAAGATGTCAACTCATAGTTCTTTCTTTTTCTTTGCAGGACTTCCTTAAGTACTCCAAAAAAGCTAATCTTGATACAACAGAATTAGAGGTACTTAGAAATACTTAAATATTTATGCCAGCATCAAGACAGCTGTTGTAGCAGAATTATAGCTCTCTTTCTGTATCTGTCTGCAGTCTGTGGACGTCCTTCACAAATGTTGTTCTGCTTTTGTTTTTCCACATTGCGTTTATTCTGGAATTAATGGTTAAAGCAGCAGGTCCATCACTTTGGGAGAATTTGTCATGGAGATTACAGGAAGGGGCAGGGTGTTCCCAGAAGCAGTCTCCCAACAAATTTTATTATATAGCCTGCCTCCTTGATATGTGCAATCAGTCTTGGTAGTGGCACCTTAGAGAATCTGAAAAGAATAACTAAAAGGCATTGCACAGTTCATTGTTCTAATCTCTCTCTCTTTCTTGATTCAATAGAGGGCTGTAGAAGTAATGTGTATAGTCCCAAAACGGTGCAACGACATGATGAATGTTGGTCGTTTACAAGGATTTGATGTAAGTCCTTCCTTGGGTTTGGGCACCTTTTTCTTCACAAACAGCATACTCCCATTACAATCTGGTTTCGAGTCACCTGGAAGCATTTTAAGAATAAGTGCATGTACTCTTAACATTTGGACTTGTTTCAGCTTCAAAATTACTCCTAAAATCCAATTGAAGTGCCTTTTTCTCTTTAGAGGTTGAAAACAGACCATAGGGAAGTAGCCTTCTCTCTCGCTTGCCCCTGCTAGGTCCCTGAACTGTAATGCTGGCAGCAGGGCAGAGCATTAGGCTAGGAATAGTACAGGGAACCGTGCCCCTGTAGGCTTGCACCCAAACTTAGAACTCATGGTCTCTTGTCCCTGCTCTTTCATCCTCCTAGAGCACCTGGGCTGGATCTACACTGATCTGGAAAATGCTATTTTAAAAATAGCTCCCAGTGCAATTTCCCATTGGCGACACATCACTACTCTACAGCTCCCTCTGGTGTTACATTTTTATAACGCATTTTTAACGTTATAACTCACCAGTGTAGATTAGTCCCTGTTCTCATCTGACATATGCATGTTGGATGTCACAGTTGTTTGAACAAGAGCCAGTATATAATGTGCAGAGATAATGCAGTGAGGCCAAATTCACGTGGCTGTTGTAATAATGGCTCAGATGATATACATCAGGTGGAAGTAAGGCATACCTGTCAACTTTCCCTTTTCTTGCAAGGAATCCTATTCGGAATAAGGAAATTTCCCTTAAAAAGGGGGGGAGAGTTGACAGCTATGGAAGTAAGGAGCTGCATTCCTGAACCCCACTACATTGTACATTTGCTAACAGGTGGGGCTGCTTGGTTGTGACATTTCGAGGTGTGTCCCAAAGGAAGTGTGCACACAACCCATGAGCACGTGGAATGGGAAGAGGCTTCCTGATGACCATGAGAGATTGTGTGATTTTCTTTCTATAATCTTAACTGTATTGATCCCACTATTTCTGCCATTTTGTTGTTGTTTTTAATCAGTCACATGTCCCTTTGGATTCCCATCTTCGGTCTTCTACAGGCTACAGTCCTTCAGGGATAAATTTAGCAGAGTGCCGTAAGAATGTAGATATAGTTTGAATTGGAGAGCAGCACTAATTCTCAGTAACATAACCATGTGGAATGTAAAAACATGGTTAGCCATACTTCCTTTGGTAATATAATTACTTGTTTCAGCTGATGGACTAAAAAGGGTTGACACAACTTGTTCTGGCCTCTCTTTTTTAGGGTAAAATTGTTGCCCAGGGTAAGCTGTTGCTGCAAGATACGTTCATCGTTACAGATCAGGAAACGGGACTCTTGCCACGTTGCAAAGAAAGGCGGGTGTTCCTGTTTGAACAGATTGTTATATTCAGTGAGCCACTAGATAAAAAGAAAGGCTTCTCAACGCCAGGATTCTTATTTAAAAACAGTATCAAGGTAAGTCTTCCGCATATGTTTTTTTCTTTTAGTTATGCAGTAGGCTTGAGGGTTCAGTTCCGTTTTGCCAACAGTTTCTAATCCAACTGTGCTCATAGTCTCTTTAAAGGTGTGTGTGTGTGTGTGTGTGTGTGTGTGTGTGTGTGTGTGTGTGTCCTTCCTCTGGGATTAATCTCCTGGTTCTGCAAAAACCACTGGGAAAGGGTTTATTTCAAAGCTTAGTGAAAATATAGCAATGATCAGGAGGTGAAAGGCTAGCTAAGCTCTTAACCACCAGCATGAAGATTTTTCATTCCACCCACCCTTCCTTATCTTTTCTCTCATTTTCCACAACTTTGCCGTAGTTTGCCATAGTTTAACTTTCTTTCACATGTGGTTGGTAGTATTGGTTTTAGGTAAAGGTAAAGGGACCCCTGACCATTAGGTCCAGTCGTGGCCGACTCTGGGGTTGCGGCGCTCATCTCGCTTTTTTGGCTGAGGGAGCCGGCGTACAGCTACCGGGTCATGTGGCCAGCATGACTAAGCCACTTCTGGCGAACCAGAGCAGCGCACAGAAATGCCGTTTACCTTCCCGCCGGAGTGGTACCTATTTATCTACTTGCACTTTGACGTGCTTTCGAACTGCTAGGTTGGCAGGAGCAGGGACCGAGCAACGGAGCTCACCCCGTCGCAGGGATTCGAACTGCTGACCTTCTGATCAGCAAGTCCTAGGCTCTGGTTTAGACCACAGCGCCACCTGCATCCCTTGGAGTATTGGTTTTAAAAATGATTAAACCTCACAAAATGTAATTCCTATCATAAAACAAAAGACAAAAACTAAAAACCAACAATAAATGGAATCTCTTTAAATGCCAGGCCAAACAAGAAAGTCTTACCTTAGCCATGAAAGGTTTTAGTGTTGACACCAGTCAAGCTTCTCTAGGGAGGGTATTTCAAAATCAGGGCACCACCACAAAAGAGACCCTTTCCTTTGTGCAAGCATAGCTACATACTATCCTTGGAGGGGGGGCAAGCACACACCAATAAATATTAATTATATGATCCCAAAGGAGGTTGGAGAGTGTCTAATGTGCAAATATCCTATGAGGCAAACCAATTGAGACAAATACTTCTCCTGGCAGATAGTAGGAATACAGAAAAGTGGGTTCTTAATTGAAAAGGCTAACTTGGATGGTATTCCAATTACAGCTGCCTTCTAAGGACCTAGGATGGATTCATAGCCCTTTTCTGAAAACCACAATTTCAGTTTACAATACTAGGATGAAAAAGCCAGTTCCACCACAGTCCCAACTTAACCCTTTGCCTTACCACCCACCCTTTTATAACAAAATTGGACCACACAGTTTTCTGCTGTGGTCCATGAAAGACTTTGAGACTTTTGCAACAGAGAGATTGGGAGAAAAAGGATTGGGAGATCTGGAAGGTGCTGGGCTGGAGTAATTGGCTACAACTTCAACCAATCAGCTGTTTTATATCTCAAGCTGTCATTCAGCAACAGGCCCCTGTGATGTTGACCTCCCTCTGAGTATATGATGGTCTCACGTGGTCCTAATGCCACGAGCCAGGTGTCACACATAAACAAAATTTAATAGCACTAGATAGATGCAAGGGATTTAACTAGATTGAAAATGTGTTAGGACCTGGGTGCTTAGCTTGACTTGGAAAGCTGGAAAAACATTTTATCAGGCGTCTCCTTGTCTCCAATTTCAGCACATATTCAGGAAGCCACCTTAAAAACACTATTTAGTCAGCAGTTTATCCTGGTCAAACTATCTTTTATAAACCTGAATCTCTCCCCACAATGTTGGCATTATAAAAATCAGGAAGGACACATATTTTTTTACCTTTTGGTGGAGTTGTCCCTCAAGTGACTGGGTTTTAGGAAATGGTTTTCAGAGAAACTAAGTGAATTACAAAGCAGGAATTAACTTCTGATGCCTACTTTGGCTGCAGCACAAATGCTTATTATAGCCAGAAATTGGAAATACTTGGAGCAAACCAGCCAAAAGACCTGGAACACAGTCAGGTGTGGTTTCTCTTAATTATGGGGGAAATTGCAAAATGCAGTTGATTAGGAGCCAAATTTTAAAAGACTGTTTCTCATGTGTCTGGCAAAGCTGTATAAGTTAATAATATCAAAACTGTTCCAATCAGGTATGCCAGCATTTAGAATGCTGGACCACCCCTTAATAAGTCTGGAAACTGTAGATGGCGTCTTGTGAACAATGTACCTCTTCTAAGAACCTGTCTAATGACATAAAGAATTTTATTGATTTATGACAACAGGGTGGCGCTGTGGGTTAAACCACAGAGCCTAGGACTTACTGATCAGAAGGTCGGCGGTTCGAATCCCCGCGACGGGGTGAGTTCCCGTCATTCGGTCCCAGCTTCTGCCAACCTAGCAGTTCAAAAGCACGTCAAAGTGCAAGTAGATAAATAGGTGGGAAGGTAAACGGCATTTCCATGCGCTGCTCTGGTTCGCCAGAAGCGGCTTAGTCATGCTGGCCACATGACCCAGAAGCTGTACACTGGCTCCCTTGGCCAATAAAGCGAGATGAGTGCCGCAACCCCAGAGTCGGCCACAAGTGGACCTAATGGTCAGGGGTCCCTTTACCTTTACTTAACATTGCTCAACCCCATATGTCAACTGCAAATGATTGTTGTACTTCCTTTACCTGTTTTCTGTGCTGGTGTGCTTTTCCAAACCCCATTTTATTCATGCACATTCCCACTGTTCATCTTTTAATCTCAGATATAAGTCAATATCTATGTTTATATTGAAACTCCATGAAGGTTTACTCTGTGAAGCAGTACGCCCTCCTCCCCTTTGTGTGTCCATAGCACACATATTGTGATCAGGCCCCTTGACCTCCCTGCCTTTTTTCCGTATGATTCACTCTTATCTCACTATACTTGGAAGCTGTAAATGTGCGTTTTCCCAGCAGGTGGCCTCAACAACTCACTTCACAAACTGGATGTGAAGATGTTGTATTCTTTATTGGCTCATCTGTTGGAATGACTTCCCGAGTTTGATTTCTGGGTTGTTTGTTCACACTTGAGTCAAGATCCCAAGCTGTATTTGGTCACGCCAAAAACTGCTGCAGAGAGCTCTTTAGTTTGTCAGCAAACTAACCTGGAATGGAATTTTATGAATCCCTCCCTTCCTCCAGGGAGCACAGAGCAGCAATTTATTCTCACCAGTGCCCTGTGACGGATGTCGGGTTGAAAGAAAAACGATTCAAACAAGGTCACCGCAGAGTGCTTCGTGACTTGAGTGGGGACTTGATTCTAGGTTTGCCAAACCCAGCACTCTAACTATTGCAGCACACTTAATGCAAAACTACTGTGTGTTTCAGCTGAGCTAAGAGGAGCAGGTGCAAGTTGGCAAGTGGCCTGTTGTTAAATGTTAACCTGAGATGAAAGTTGGACTGAAAGGGGTTGTTCATAGTTACTGGCAGCATCTTGTATTGTTTTGTAGCTCAGCCTTGCAAAAGAGCCCGCACAAGTTACTGGCCTGTGCAAAAAAGTTATTAGTCTGCTAAGAGACTAAGAGACTAGATGCGGGTGGCACTGTGGGTTAAACCACGGCGCTTAGGGCTTGCCGATCAGAAGGTCGGCGGTTCGAATCCCTGTGACGGGGTGAGCTCTTGTTGCTCGGTCCCTGCTCCTGCCCACCTAGCAGTTCGAAAGCACGTCAAAGTGCAAGTAGATCAGTATGTACCGCTCCGGTACATATTGCATTCTAGAAAACCCCAGGACAGCGGAGGACTTCTCCCGGGGCGCTTTTAAAATGCTGCTCCGAAGCCTGGCAGCGGGAGGAGGTCTCTCCGCCCCGCCGCCAGGCTTCGGAGCAGCCTTCCGAAGCCTGGCAGCGGGAGGAGGTCCGAGGACAGTGGGGAAGACG
>JAXCMG010000163.1:472939-485794 GCA_034642415.1 Podarcis siculus
AGCGGCAGCGCTGCCGCCCGCCAGCATTCTAGAAAACCCCGGGACAGGCTTCGGAGGAGGTCCGAGGACAGTGGGGAAGACGCGCTGCGCTTCCCCGCTGTCCCGGAGATTTCCCTATGGGCTTTCGTCTTGCGAAGGAAGCCCATAGGGAAATTCGTTTAGCGAAGCGCCTCCAAAACGGAAAACCCTTTCGTCTAGCGGGTTTTCCGTCTTGCGAGGCGTTCGTCTTGCGGGGCACCACTGTATCCTTCTACAGCCAGCACAAAAACCAAACCAGCTTGAACAGAAGGGATGGCATGACCCCTCCCTCCTTTGCCATCATGCTCACTTACCTGCATGAATTTCCTTGTCACCTGCATCTACCAGGCAAGTTGTTAATTACAAGGCTGTTGTGATAGCCTCCTCCTTTGACTGTCCCCTGCAACCAATTTCCCTGTTGCTGCATTCTGCAGCTTTCCTAACCTTTGAAATGGGGTCGAGGGTTCCCATGTTAAGGCCACCAATCCACTTTTATGTTTCATACCAGCGTGGCATGGGATGCAGTCATAGAGGAGCTGCTCCTACTTTGCTTGGGTAGTGACAAATCTGTTGGGACACATGGAATGCTGAGAATAAGAGGCACAGTCTCATTCGCTTGGTTTGAGCACGACTGCTCCCTGGTTTAGCATTTTTTCTCATTGCTAGGTATATTTGAAGCCTTTCAAACAATTCCCCCTCATCACTAACAAAGTGATCAGGTGTCAAAGCGCAAATGGCTTCTTCTGTGCCTTCCATAGCCAGTTGAGCAGGGGCAAGTCAGAAACTCCCTTGGCAAGCAGGGAGGGAAGTTTTTACAAACTTAAGAGAGGGTCAGTTTTTCCTTCTTTGCTGTCAGGCTGTTGTTACACTGTTTCGAATGATTAACATAACACTGGCTGTCTAGATAGGCTGGTGAAATTTGCTTGAGGACTTCAAATTAAGACATGACTATAATAATTATTATTATTATATATACCCCGTCCATCTGGCTGGGTTTCCCCAGCCACTCTGGGCAGCTCCCAACAGAATATTAAAAACATGATAAAACATCAAACATTAAAAGCTTCCCTAAACAGGGCTGCCTTCAGAAGTCTTCCAAAAGTCAAATAGTTGTTTACTTCCTTGACATCTGATGGGAAGGCGTTCCACAGGGTGGGCGCCACTACCAAGAAGGCCCTCTGCCTGGTTCCCTGTAACCTCACTTCTCGCAGGGAGGGAACTGTCAGAAGGCCCTCGGAGCTGGACCTCAGTGTCTGGCCTGAACGATGGAGGTAGAGACACTCCTTCAGGTATACTAGGCCAAGGCCATTTAGGGCTTTAAAGGTCAGCACCAACACTTTGAATTGTGCTGGGAAACGTACTGGGAGCCAATGTAGGTCTTTCTGGACCGGTGTTATGTGGTCTCGGCGGCCACTCCCAGTCACCAGTCTAGCTGCCACATTCTGGATTAGTTGTTGTTTGACGCTTTGTGTGGGCTGGGCTGTGGACAAAATGGACTAGAAATGAGTATTATATCCCCAACTCCAGTGCCAATAGGCTCTGGTGCAACAAGTTCTCCAATTGCTAGTGCCTTTTCTGGGGTCGCTTCTGGTTTTGGCTGTGTACAGTTGTGACCTTCTTGTACAGTGGTCTTTATTGGGAATTCCTTGACATGGGTGCTCCTGCTAAGTTACGGCATGCCATCTGATCAAAAGTAGTAACAAAAGGATGAAATTGGCATTTTCTGAAAGCTTTTCCCTTTTTCTTTTTAATGAAGGTGAGTGGCCTGTGCTTGGAGGAAAACGTAGACAACGATCCCTGTAAATTTGCACTAACGTCAAGGGCAGGTGATGTTATGGAGACTTTTGTTTTGCATTCCACCAGTCCAGGAGTCCGCCAAATGTGGATCCACGAAATCAACCAAATCTTGGAAAACCAGCGTAATTTTCTAAATGGTAAAGTGAACTTCATTTCTACTTCCTACTAAAATCTAATTCTCCAGACGGTTTCCTTTGTCTTGCTATTTTAAAAGTCCCCCTCCATCACGGTTCCGTATTTTGAGTTCATTGATGGAGCTAATAATTTTGCATTCCTTGTGGAAGCTTTTTGTCAGAGGCTTTAGTTCCTTCCCAGTAACCTTCCATGCAGAATCACACTGAAGCTAAGTTTTTAAAAGCCTGCCGTAATGGTTTGTCATGTCATTTTGCTTACCTTGCTTGTTAATTAATTATATTCGAGAGTGGATGTCCAGCTTCCTTTTTTTAAGAACTTCTGCTAAATATCTTGTCCAGCCCTGACTTCCTCTTTTTGGCACAGATAACCTAAAAAATGTCACACAATTTATTCAGTTTAAAATACCTAGATAGCATAGTCTGATTTACAGATACATATTTCAGATAATCCCATTTTTTCATCCACCCAAAATTATTCACATGGTTGTTATAATGCCACTATTTCATATAAATAGATCATCAAAGCAAAAATCACTTTCACTTCGACATTCTTGGACAAATAAGAAGTTGTCCATAGTATGTCCATACTGTAATTCAGCAACTCACACAACGCAATGTTAATTTAATCACAGTTGTTTCATAAATAGTATTGTTTTCCTTTTCAAATACATCATAATTTTTTGCTGCCATGAATATATTTGCTTTTAAGTTGCTTGGCTTTATCTGGGAATGATGGTGTGAGTAATACCTGCCAAAAAACATGGCGATTGTGCAAAAGAAGATACAGTCAAACCTCGGTTGTCAAACGTAATCCATTCCAGAAGCCCGTTCGGTTTCTGAAATGTTCGACAACCGAGGCGCAGCTTCCAATTGGTTGCAGGAGCTTCCTGCACTCAAGCGGAAGCTGTGCCGGACTTTTGGCTTCCGAAAAATGTTCAAAAACCAGAGCATTTACTTCCGGGCTTTCAGCATTCGGGAGCCGAGGTTTGACTGTACTGTTATTGGGGCAATTGAATTTGAGACCCTGTTTGACAACTGGCTTTGCATTGCCTTCCATTTTTGTGTGAACCCCTCTCGCTTTTCTCAGCCTTGACATCACCGATCGAGTACCAGAGGAACCACAGTGGTCCTGGTGGCGGCGGCGGCAGCAGCAATAGCAGTGGCCCTAGCACCTGCCCTGGAATCCCCAGCTCCAGCCGTAGCAGGCCTTCCCGGATCCCGCAGCCGGTCCGACACCATTCCCCAGTCCTGGTCTCCTCTGCAGCCTCAGTCCAAGCAGAGGCAGACAAGATGTCAGGTATGTCCATTCACAATTCCTCCCTGCCTCCCCACACCACCACCACCCTAGAGGCTGGCCTTAGCCAGGCAGGCAGGCACCCGGTACCAAACGCTCAGCAGAACGGTCCAGAGAGAGAAGCAGAGAAGATCCCCAAGATGAAAGCGATGGAGAGCCCCCGGAAGGCGTCGGGAAGCGCTTGCGGCTCGGCAGACGCGGATCAGAGGGAATGCCGCGGGAACTCGGAGGAGATCCGTTCGAGGAGCAGCGTGGGATCGCTGGCGCTGGGGAAACCAAGGCCCGGAGCCGTCTCGCCAATAAACTCTCCTCCCGCAATGACTTTCCCTTCTCCTTTTGGCAAGGAAGCCTTTCCTCCCAGCAGCCCCCTGCAGAAGGGCTCCTTTTGGAGCTCCATCCCAGCATCCCCTGTCAGCCGCCCCGGCTCCTTCACTTTTCCCGGGGACAGTGACTCCCTCCAGCGCCAGGTCCACCGCCACTCTTCACACAGCAAGGACACAGACCGCATGAGCACATGTTCCTCGACCAGCGAGCAGTCAGTACACTCCACCCAGAGTAATGGGGTAAGAGCTGGAGCGCTTCTATCCTGCGAGCTCCTCTAAAACCAAAAAAATCTTCCCATGCTCCTCCTCCCTTCCTGTGCGTTGCCATCATTCTCCGTACTAACTTCTGGCTCTCTGGTGCTGCACCGCTGCTCTGAAATAATAATAATCAGTCGCTCCCAGTCTTTCTATGCAAATCTCAGTAGAAACGTATGTCGCCTCTCTGTGTGTATACATAAGACATAAACTTGCAGTATGTATACAGACACGAAGAAAACCTTTCTAACTCTAAATGTGACTTCCACCTCTGCTGGGAGGGGGGGAAATCTGCTAGTCTGGTTTCTACTAACTTGCTGTTGGCTTCCTTCCCCCTCCATCTAACACGAAGGCACAAATTAACATTCTGTGTACAGCTGCCCTGGTGGAGCTCAGTTTGCGCCTCACCTGTGTTTCCATAGGCAGGTTTGCTTAGGGATTTCCTCTCCCGTTCACATACATGCATACAATTCACCCCCCGTGCCACCCCAGCGAGACTTTGAAGGAAATAAGAATCGCCCCGCTGGATCAAAGCAAAGATCCATTCTGTTCCCAACAGTGGCCAGCCAAATGAACCCAAGATACCCACATGGCAGTACATGAATTCAACACTCCACTCCTCTCCCCTGAACTCTCTGACATCCAGTATTCAGAGAACATGGAGGTTCCGTTAGGCTGCGCTTCCTGTGTTTCGGTTGAGCTGGAGCATTCTGTTGACTTGCTTTCTTTTTAAAATCCCTACCTGGTCAAGGAATCTTCCAGCATCACAAAAATTAATCCTGATAAACTTAGTGCACACAGATAGAAGGCTACCGTGATCAAACCTCCAAGCTAAATACCTTCTGTTCTCTAAGAAGCAGTGCACTGGGGCCACCTGGAGATTTCATTTTTCAGCCCGCTCTGCGAGGAAAGATCAGGTTGTCGGCCAGCAGACCTCGGCTCCTTTTCTTTAAAGCTGCCAATCTGGAAATGCAACATGGCAGTCAAAGGACACCTATTGTTATTTTCAGAATAAACATTCTTCATGGGGGATGCAATAGTTGCATCCTCAAACTCGACGCTGGTCTTAAAACCACACTCTTTTCCCCACCCCCCCCCCCCCAATTTAAGTGTGTGGTACACTTCTTCAGCTCCTTTCACAGCTTCCGCAGAACCTCGATCGCACATCACTTGGCCTTCAGAACCTTTCTTGAAAGCATGCACTACTTGGTTGAAATATTTTTTAACAATGTAGACCTCTTCTGATTTCCTCTTTCACTCACTGTATCATAGCTGTAGGGTAAGAAATTCCGCTTTGCATGTTTGTTCTGTTTCTGAGCTCCTGTTATATTTATTTGATTTGGCTTTGGCATACCTCCTTAAATTGTTTTCTTAGCTTAGGGAAATGTCAGCTTGGCAGCCAGCATGAAAAAAAGGTTGTTCACTGTAAGGGATGGGGCTGTTCAAGGTAGTATTTCTATGTGTTCTTAATATGCTGCATAGGGGTGTGTGAAAATGCCATTTCTCCATATGGAGAAAAGGTGCTGCAGAGGCAGATAGCTTCATACTAGGAACTAGCTGTCTTAGGTTCGAGAGTGTACCTATGCCTCAGGCAAATTGCCAGAAGTGGCTTAAATTTAAAGCAAAACAAATCTTTTAAGAGGACTCTGCCTTTATTTGAAGGGAGATTGCCTTAATTAAAAAAAAATCTTTCTTAGACTCTTACACATAGGGGAAATAATGATTGTCCCTCCACCACCCATTCACTAAAGGTGGATACTGTTCATTTCACCAGCAAACAGGAACATTTGAAATAGGAATCCCACCATTAATGGAAACACTACCTTCCCCTTTAGGCTTAGCAGTATATTTCTTCCCCAATTAGCTTTCCTTTTCCAGATATTGTACTGGGATAAAGGAACGACACACTTCCCTGTATCAATGGCTGAAAATATCTTGTCCCCAAGTCATTTTTGCAGAACCTGTGGATTTGTTAAATTACTGCCAATCTCTGATTTCAGCCAAATAAAAAAATGTAGGGTTTTTTTTAATAGTTCAGGCATCTGGTGTTCTTGAGCCCAGAATGGGTACTATCCAGTGCTTTCTGGACAGAATGAATTTAGCAGCACTGGGCAGGGCATGCAGCTTACGAACTCTAGAAAAGACAGTGTAAGGTGACTTAGTAAGCCATTTCTGATAAAATGATCCCACTAAACCATAGCTTATCACACCAGAAGGTAGTGTCAGTCCCACACCACTTGTTACTCACCAGCTTTAACTTGGCTATTTTAAATTGCAATTCCCTGTTGCATCTGAAATGGGGAACTGAGATTTAATGTTGGTTTACTAACCAGTATCTTAAGCTGCTGTTGGGTGCTCCTTTTAAGCTCCCGATGAGTAAACAGGCTGGTGCTTGTTTGTTTAATGGAAGGTTTACAGAGATTTTCTTAAGCCCAAACATGCATCCTTTCCTGTGTTTAAGAAAGGAGGCTAAATTATTAGTGCATGAACATAAAAACCATAGGTTCACACTTAATGATGGGGATATTAAGAACATAAGCCCTCCTCCAACTATTGGTCAGTTTAATTTACTTGCTCTGTTTATTAGATAACAGCTCTTTGGGGTCTATCTAGATTTGTGAAAAATCTCAGTACTCATATGGTTCGTGTAAAGGGTGTAAAGGTTTTATTTTAATACAAGCTTATTGAAATGACTATTCTTAGGCGCTAATGTCATGGAAGAGAAGCATTCTCTCCCCCTCCTCCCCGGTATTTTTGTAAACTGTCTCCTTTTTCCTCCTTGTTTTCCTCTCTCTACTTGATTGGTTCACCGACAGAGTGAAAGTAGCAGCAGTAGCAATATCTCCACCATGCTGGTGACACACGATTATACGGCAGTGAAGGAGGATGAGATTAATGTCTACCAAGGAGAAGTCGTGCAAATTCTAGCCAGCAACCAACAGAACATGTTTTTGGTGTTCCGAGCCGCCACTGACCAGTGCCCCGCAGCCGAGGGCTGGATCCCCGGCTATGTCCTGGGGCATACCAGTGCAGTCACCATTGAGAACCCCGATGGAACAATGAAGTAAGTGTCTTGGGTGCTCCTTTTAAGGTGGACGTTTTTGGTAAGAGTGTTAGTTTGCCAGGCACCCCAGAGGAGTGCTGTGTTGGTCTGTTGCAGCAGGAAAACAGGCACGTGATAGATCTGGCTGGCTGTCATGGACTGGTTGGACACAAGGGAATGCTGGGAGGAACCAGTTGAGGAACCAACAAAGGGAAGGAGGCTCAGAGCCTGGAGATTGGTGGTAGATTGGTGGTAGGACAACAGTGAGAAGATGAGATGTTCTGTGTCCAGGGCAGCTGTTTATCAGCTCCATCTGGTACGCAGGCTGAGACGCTACCTGCCTGCGGACTGTCTTGCCAGAGTGGTGCATGCTCTAGTTATCTCTCGCTTGGACTACTGCAATGCGCTCTATGTGGGGCTACCTTTGAAGGTGACCCGGAAACTACAACTAATCCAGAACGCGGCAGCTAGACTGGTGACTGGGAGCGGCCGCCAAGACCATATAACACTGGTCTTGAAAGACCTACATTGGCCTTTAAAGCCCTAAACGGCCTCAGTCCAGTATACCTGAAGGAGCATCTCCACCTCCATCGTTCTGCCCGGACACTGAGGTCCAGCACCGAGGGCCTTCTGGCGGTTCCCTCTTTGCAAGAAGCCAAGTTACAGGGAACCAGGCACAGGGCCTTCTCGGTAGTGGCGCCCGCCCCATGGAACGCCGTCCCACCAGAGGTCAAAGAGAAAAATAACTATCAAACTTTTAGAAGACATCTAAAGGCAGCCCTGTTTAGGGAAGCTTTTAAGGTTTAATAGGTTATTGTATTTTAGTGTTTTGTTGGAAGCCACCCAGAGTTGCTGGGGTATAAATAATAAATTAGTGAGCAGGGAGAGTTTGTGGCAGAAAGAAGTACAGAAGCAAGGAAGAGGGAAGCCAGGAGGCAGAGATGGGTCAGGCCTGTGAAGAGTCAAAGGTGTTCCCCCCCCTTTTTTTTCTTTTGTGGAAAGGTAAGTCTGGGGCCTAGTTTTCACTGAGGTGAAGAATCTGGAGTGGTTGAAGCTAGACGCAGATGGGAGCCTACATAACAGAGTGCTTTCTCATGCAAAAATTAATAGATCTTTCCACAAAGAAAATGTACATGTAAAAGAGGAAGCTGAGCTCAAATTCTTCCCCCTGATATATAGTTTTCTATGGGAGAAAACTTTTTTGTATGGATGGGAAAAAATAACTGAGCCCTGCAGTCCGAAAGGGTGCAGCCTAGACACAGGTTTACAAATGCAGCAAGAACTAGGCTCAAACTAATTGTTCCTGTAAAAATGATGACAGAATTCAGACTCTTTGTGTCAAAGCCACCAGAAGAACCATGTCATTTCATCAGTCATTTGTTCGTATACTCACTGTTTGGTGGATTATCCGTCAGATGTTCCTCCTTCTGCATGTTCGAATGTTTTCCAAGGCAAGGGTCCAGCTAATCACAATGCTGTTGTGTTCTGGCTTCAGGAAGTCGTCATCTTGGCACACAGCACTCCGTCTAAGGAAGAAATCTGAGAAAAAAGATAAAGACAGCAAAAGGGAAGGCAAGCTGGAAAATGGTTACCGTAAATCTCGAGATGGACTTGCCAATAAGGTTTCCGTGAAGGTAACCTTTCTTCCTTGTGTTGTGTTCTTAGTCGTTCTTAGCCTATACAGTAGAACAAGTATCTCACTTTAACAATACTTTCTTTACTTGAAATACATTTGCACCGGTGTTCTTTTCTACCTTTCATTACTAGAGATACGAAGTGCTAAAGACCTGTTTTCATGTCGTGCTTTAGGGCAACTGTATATAATTCAGATTTGAGTATCCTTGGTCAGGCTAAACTACATACTTGAGAGTAAATCCCATTAAACTCAGTCTTATTAGGATTGCTCTGTAAATGTGACACCATTTAAAGGGGAAAAAATAGCAACTAGCAGGATTCTTGCAGAAATATGTTGGGTTGCGCCATCTGTATTTCAAAATCTGTCGTTAACATGCAACTAGAGCCGTGGTTGAAAACTTCACATGCGGATAGGTAGTAGGAGTGAAGGTTTAAGATTGGAACTGGGGTCAGGAGAAGGAACTCTCTGATGTAGGTATTCTCAGGTAAAGGGTGAAAGCCTGGGTTGACTATAGCAGTGTATTTTTTTATGTTGGGAGGGAAGAATGGGGGAAAGTTTTCATGAGGGAAAAAAGATGGCTGGACTCAGGAAAGGAGTAGGGGCAACAGCTTTTAAGAAAACCGTTAACAACCAATAAAAGTTTTGTAGCCTAAACAAGAACAGTAGACACCTTGTAGTAGCTACGTTTATGCATTGCTAAGGACCTCGTGTTGGAAAATCATAGGGGTACATTGTCTTATGGTTGAATTCAGCAGCTTGCCAGGAGAAACAATCTCCCCCCCCCCATGTGCTGTTCTGGGGTTTCTCCTGCCCCCCATCCAATTTCAAGGGACACAGTGACAAGGGAGGGAGAAGCCCCGTTGTGTAAGCCAGAGTCATCTTTGCACAAGGTTTCGACCGATGGGGCTCGTTCAGTGCATTCTGCACACTGACTGGCTGCCCGCTTTTAACAACAAACCCCTTCCTTCCTTATGGAACAGCAAAATGCACAAAGAGACTGCAGATGGTACAGATAAAGCTCGTTCAGCTTTGTTCAGCGAGTTATATTACAGAGAAGATTACTCACTTTCATTTTTTCTGGAGTGCATGAGTCAACTTTCAGAACACACAGGTTGAGCTCACAGGAAGCAACCATTTGCTCAGAGAAAAACAAATACTCTTGACCTGTTAGCAGTTTTAAGGCAGAAGTGCACATGCCCTATGTTGGCCAAACCGCCTTTAACATCATTCCGCAGTTCAGAAGTTAAAAGAAGCATCTTTTCTGAGTCCTAATTAATCCTTTCAGAAGCAGTAGTAGCAACTGCTTCCTCAGTGTATTGACAGTAATTTTACTGCCATGAGTTAGGATATTAGATTATGTAAGAAGAGATAAATCATCTCTTTCCAGCAGAATTTTGTTTATCTGATGCAACATTCATAATAGACCACAGGGGCATGACAGAAGCCTCCAAAAGTTTACAAAGCTTTAATATAAAATAAACCCTTTGCCATGACTTCCTACAATAAATCCGGATCCATACTTCTACACCCCATTTTGAACATTTTCAGTACCCCCAAAAAGGGCAGTTCTCAAGTCAAATATATTATCAATATCATATATATATATATAAATATATATATCTATATATATTTTTATATATCACTACCATATAGCTCTAACAGAACAATAGATGGAATCGTTACTCACTTTAAGTGGAGGGGGGGCATTTCTGAACCATCTGAGGTGAGAATACTTTGGGCTAGACTTGTAGTGAATAAAATTCTCTCTGTATAATATCATCATGTAATATCATAGAGCCAACATACTGGCACCATGGTTGGGTGATGTCACAGATGATATTTGGTCACAATGGATCCACCAGGATTCCAAGCACTCCACAATTCCTGTGCTGAATGAAAAGGGAGTGTAAAAAGATTTTCATCCTGCCTGAATTGTACCTGGAGATTAGATCTGCAGAGGAGCAGGGGGCATTGTAATCTGGTACGTCTTCAGAGACCCGGCAAAGGGGATCTTTCTTGGTGGCTTTGTCAGTATGGGGAGGAAAAAGTACCCAGCCAGCAATGTACTGCTTTATCTTTTCCGGAAACATTTTGGCATAAAAATCTCGCTGCTGGTCTCTAAATGTCCCATTTTAGGGAATGTAGTGGGAAAAGCTTTGTTAGTACAAGTGCACAGAAAATACCACGTTGTCTGTTGATCATGGTATGTTAAGTACACCTGGCTATGCTGATGGTTGCTGACCTTACAACATCATTGAGCACAACTGCACACAGTCCTCTATGTCAACAGTTGACAGATGTGAAGACTTCAGTTTTTAACCTTATTGTCCTTAAGAAATGTCTGGAGACTTTCGAAATACTAACATTTTTCAACTTCCCTTTTCAGCTTCTCAACCCCAACTACATTTATGATGGTAAGTTGTGTTTAAGTTTACTGTTGCCAATAGCATGAAAATACATTTTTCTTTACAAAGGCAGAGGAAGTCTAAAATGCATTTAAAATGCGGCTGGTTAGCCTGCTAAGCCAGCAGAGGGAAATATCTATGAGGCTGCAAAACTTCTGGGGAGTCGTAGATGCAATTCCTCTTCAGTCATTTTCTACATACCATAACGGCCAAACCAGTGGGCACCAGAAATGGGCCTTGGTGCTGATCAGTAGTCAGTGATGGGTGAGCCACCTGATCTGACTAAAGTCTTTTCAGTTTAAATGTAGAGATGTATTTTATCAGAGAGGCAATAGCAGAGATACAGTTTCTCCAATATCTTGGTTAAGTCATGAGAAACATTGCGTTGTCACAGGGAAAGAGGAGTGGCTGCATTTGAGAAATAACATTTTTTCCTAGCAGAATGCGAGACACAGTGCACTAATTGTGTCCGTCCTCCTTGACTAGGCAGGAACCCACATGACAAACTTTTTCATCACTTCCTCCTCTCCTCCTTTTGCTTTCAGTTAATTTCCATGTCAGAGCCAGACAGAGAAAACTGTTAAGAGGCAGCCTATAGAACCAGAACAATAAAGAGAAATAGAAACAAATAAGATAAGATCTACGGGTTCGCTCCTAGTTTCTATATAGGTCACACACATCCTAATGGGCCTTAAGGCATATGCTGCCCTATATTTTTACCAGACTTAAACTGTACTGGCACTAACCGTATCACAGAGGTAACATGCAAACTGCATGTATTTAGGTGACAGAGAAGATGTATGAATTAACTCTTTAATGGCAATTGTTTGCTTCTCTTCCCAGTTCCCCCAGAATTCATAATACCATTAAGTGAGACAACATGTGAGATAGGAGAGACTGTCATTCTGAAATGCAAAGTCTGTGGTCGTCCCAAAGCTTCAGTAACTTGGAAAGGTCCTGAACATAACACACTGAGCAGTGACAGTCATTACAGCATCTCATACAGGTACCTGTGGCTTCTTCATTTGCATGCTTTGTCAAAAGGGGGGATTTGTGAGATAGTTGGCAAGAAAGCATAAAGAATATTTTGAAGGGACTAGATGATTGTGACCATAAATACCAGTTGAGTGTTTATAAATCTCACATGTTTACAAATCTACAATATTTTGCAGTGATTTGGGAGAAGCATCTCTGAAAATCATTGGTGTGACCACAGAAGATGATGGTATTTATACCTGTGTAGCTGCAAACGATATGGGTTCAGTTTCATCTTCAGCCAGTCTACGAGTTTTAGGTGGGTCTATCTCTGTGGCAAGGAGGCTCAGAATAAAGAAAGCAATGCATTTGCATGTTAAATGCTCAATTTAGATTATTTTTTCCACTTTTCAGGTCCTGGAAGTGATGGGATCATAGTAACCTGGAAAGATAACTTTGATTCCCTGTACAGTGAAGTGGCTGAGCTTGGCAGGTATGATTCAGCCTACATATATAATCATAAATATTTTTGGAGAGAAATGACTTCTGTGTTGAGATGGGCATTCAGCTGTCCTAGAATACATTCAAGGACCCTGATAATGCTGAAATCAAGTGCTTTCTTAGAAAAGAGTTTGCATGGCAAGAGTAAACTCTAAGCTTTTGGTGCTGGGGTATGAAAAGTAACCTAAAACAATGTTATTACTTAAGATACAGTGGTACCCCGCAAGACGAACACCTCGGAAGACGAAAAACTCGCTAGACGAAAGAGTTTTTCGTTTTCTTAGGCGCTTCGCAAGACGCATTTCCCTATGGGCTGGCTTCGCAAGACGAAGCTTGCCCCGCAAGCTCCGGGGATAGCGGGGAAGCGCAGCGCGCCTTCCCCTCTGTCCCCGGACCTGTTCTGAAGGCTGACAGCGGGGAGAAGATTGCTTCTCCCCGTTGCCAGCCCCGCAAGCTCCGGGGACAGAGGGGAAG